>SRPW01001026.1:0-13098 GCA_018360225.1 Claviceps pusilla | reverse complement strand
CTTAGAATTCCTTATTACTTCTATATAAAGATATCCTTATAATTAAATATTCTATATAGTTTTTAACTAGCTTTAGTTAAGATTTAGTGTTCTAGTTTTATAATCTCTATATAAGCTTTAGTATAATAAAAGGTTAGTTAGTAAGATAAATAAGGGTTTTCCTATAGATAATAGTGTGAATTATAAGGAATTCTATATTTTAGAAAGTTAATACTAGCTAAACTAGCAAAGGAATCTATTTTTATTATAAAAAAGCTGCGTTTTTAGAAGTTTAATACTAGCTAAACTAGTAAAGGAATTTATTTTCTTTTAGCATAAATTCTCCCTATAAGTATAATAAGAGTTCTATTTTTTTTAAGTAAATCCTTATAAATCTATAGAATAATATATTCTAAGGATAAATATAACCTACTAATTAGTATTAGTATTCCTTAGGATACTAGTGATTCTCTAAGGAATACTAGGTGGATCTAAGACTTAGTAATATAATATAGGGTCTAGGAAGGTATTTATAAAAGGTCTAATTCTATCCTAATTAGTGCTATCTAAAGGGGCATTTTATAGCTAGCGTTAAGGCCATGAAAATGCCATTGGATTCTGCGGTAAAAACTCTACACATGCAGACTAATTAGAAGAGTCGGATTCCGCGGCTAATGTAGCCGCGAATCCGGCTCTTCCCGGCTGTGCTACGTTGTCATAGAATGCAGCGATTCCAACATAAATAATTTATAGTTTTATTTATTTTAGTAAGAGAGGGATTAGTATTCTAAGTAAGTCCTAGTAAGACCTTTAGTAAGCTCTTTCTCTTTTTTAATAAGTTAGCTTTATAGCTTTATACTTTAAGGACTAATAATTCTAATTTTATTAAGTATAATCTTAGAGTAGGCAATTTCTTACGCTAATTAAGTTTTACACTATCTTTATACTTCTAATTAAATAATTTAGAAGTCCTATAATGGTTTTTTTATAGTTTCTTATCTTAGTTTTATAAGTCTAGTTAGTTATAATAAGGTCTAACTCTAAATTATAGCCTCTAATTATACGTTATTATCTCTATATAATAAAATAGGTTATATAGAGGCTACTTAACTTGCTCTGCCTAAGTAAAACCACTATTTATAATAGGGGGAAAAAGAATATATACTATATACTTAAAAGTAAAGAGTATATATATAACTAAAGCTATCCCTATTATATTCTAGATTTCTTATATATATAAATTTAGCTTTAGGTTATTAGGACTATATAGAAGAGGGATAATTAGATAGCTCTTTATTTAATTAAATAGTTTAAGTTATTAAAGACTAAAATAATAATATTCTTAAAATAAAATATAGATAATTATACTATAGTAGTAACTAGGATTATAATAATTAATAGTATTATAGCAATAGGTGCTTCTATACCTATACCCTAGAAAAGAAAAATAGGAAATAGATAATTTTTCTAACTATTTAGGGGCTTAGAACCTATTTATATTATTTAATTAGATAGTTTAACTACACCGTGCTAAGGTCTCACTCCTTTGGCCGCCACAATGCCTTCTTCCAAATGACCGCAGACCAAATCCCTTCTCCCGCGACACACTACTAAGGAGGAGGAGGCCTAAATCTATCCCTTATTTATTAAGTCTATAATTTATTTCTATATTTTTAGTAGCTAATCCTAGGGTATATTATATAATAGCGCCTAAGGTAGGTCTAGTAAGCTGCTATTAGGATTCTACTATAAGCAAATATAGTAATTAGCCTATCCCTAGTAAGGAGGCAAGGCACTAGCGTTCTTCTAACAAAATAAATCCTTAAAATTAGCTAGTTTATTTAATAAAGAGAAGAGGTCCTTATCCTTCTTTAAGGCTACTAGGTTTACTATAAATATAAAAATAATATTAATCTCCTATAAATTAGTAAATATTATACTACTTACTTTATCTAACTAAAGTATATAGTAAGCTAACCTAATATACACTAATTCTATAATAATAATTATTAGTAAGTCTACCCCTTAAGTATTTAAGGTATAGATCTTTAAGTTACTATATATATAAATAATAAGGAGGTGTTTAGTAGTATATAATATAATATTATTCTAGGCTATTTATAGCGCCCCTAGAATGCAGTTTTATAAAAGGCTTAGGATTATATAGGCTACTATAGGGAATAACTATTTATTTAGGTTAGTGCTAAATTAAATAAAATATATAATTCTTAGGCGCTAGGAAGCATTAGTATAGCTATGTTATATAACTATTATAGTAGTGGTAAAAGTATATAGTTAGGCTAAAGTAATATATTAAAGGTTTAACCTTTAAACTATACTTTTATTTATAGTAGTATAGCTATTATAACTACTATTCACTTAAGTATTAATAAACTTAAAACTATTATATAGAAAGGGAAGAAGGAATAGTGCTTTCTTTATATAATATTTTATTTCTTTATAAATATTTAAGCTATTATTATGATAGGTATAATATAAGCTAATACTACTAATTTATATTTTATTACTAAAACTTATATAGCAAGGCTCTTTTTTTCTAATGTAGAGTTATTATTATTACTTAGCGCTTTTTTATTAAAGGTATTTAGGGCTTAAATATTTAGTCTCCTTATTAGGTAATAAGTAAGAAGCTATATATAACTATAAATAAAGTAACTATTACTACTATAATATAAGCATTAATAGGCAGCTTTACAGTGCTTAATAATATTCTATAATACCTAGGTTACCTAGATTACGCCCTTAGTGTCTTTAGATTTAGTGCCTAACTTATTCTTACTAAAGGGCTTATAACCTTATTTTAATCTTAAAAAGCTAGTAGAATTAATATTTATTATAGCTATATTACTATTCTAGTTATACTTAGTATAAGGGTAGCAATAAGCTTTAATATACTCCTTAATTTAGTATAAGTTAATATTTAAGGTAATACTATAGTATTATATAACTATAGTATAGTAGTTAGAATAGAGAATATTATAGCTAATATAGTAATCCCTTATTTACTTATTAAGTTTTACTTAAAGTCTTATAAGTTTTACTATATTTACTTATATATTTCCCTCTATAAAGTATAACTTTTATTTAAAATAAATAAAGAAATCTATAAATTATTTATTTAGGTATTATTTAAGTTAGTTTAACTCTATAACTATATATTCCTTTTAATAAGGGTTTATAAATATAGTATTAAAGTACTTAAGAAAATAGCTTAGTATATATTAATAATTACTACTAAGCTTAAAAAATAAAGCTACCTATACCTAAATTTTAAGCAATAGGTTTTAGTAAATAAGGAACTATTTATTATAGTTAGTACTAATAAAGTCTAAGTTAGCCTCTAGCTTATATACTATAAGGCTTTACTAAGCCTAAAATAAAGCCTTATTTTTATTATAGGGATTCCCTATTAAGAGTAGCTTATACTTAAGTTATTTCTAGTTAGTATATATTAAAGTATCTATATAGAATGCCTAGTTTACTAAGGCTATATAATAGTATAGTTTCTTAAGCTAAGCTACTATTAAAGCAATAGTTTTATAGAAATAATATAAGTTCTATATATTACTTAATTAGGCTACCTATTTATAATACTAAGGATCTATTATATTATTTATATAAAAATAAATATTATAGGTAATATTATAATAAATAATAATTATTATAGACTAGCTTAAATAGTAACTATAATTTAGTGTTAATAAAGTTATTATTATTTATAAAAAGGAAGGGAAGACTACTATTTCCCTTTACTATATACTTATTCTATATATAATATATATTTATAGGGTTTGCTCTATAGGTATAGTGGGTCGCTATATATGCTCCTCTCCTACTCCGCTAAGGATCCGAGCCTCTAGCTCAAATCCATCACAAAAAGGCACTATATCTTTAAATTTATAAGTATAGTAGAGGTATATAATTTATTATTAAAGTTACCTTCTATTATATAGCACCTAATAATATAGCATCCTTCTTTAGGTAGAGAAGGAGGAGAAGGTAGTATAGTAGTAGTAGCTATTCTAGTAAAAAGCTTTAAGTTAGTAAGAAGGGGATATATAAAATACTATATAACTAACCTAGAGATATACTAAGGAGTAAAGTAGCTAAGAAAGTAAAAGTAATAAAATATAAAATATAATAAGGACTTAGAGACATAAAGTAAAAAGGTAATAAAGAATTTTAATAGGTAGAAAGTAAGTATAAGGGGGTAGCTATAAAAATATAACTAATAGGCTAAGGAAGCTAATAGGTTATTAAATAGAAGGAGAAGGGGATAATAAAGGGAGATACCTTTTTATACTTAAAATGCTAGGGTAAGTAATTTAAGGAATTACTTTATTATTTATTTTAATAGAGTTATATATATATACTCTTTATTTAGCTATAATAGGATGCTAGGCTTAGTTACTAGTAAGGTTACTAATAATATTATTATTAACTAGTTATATATATATACTCTTAGTAAGATATTATTATATTTATAAGGGGGGAGCTATATAATAAATTTAAGCTAAATACTTAAATTCTTATTAAAGGTATTATAGGGATAGAGAGGGGGAGTGTTATATACTGTGTCGCGGGAGAAGGGATTTGGTCCGCGGTCATTTGGAAGAAGGCATCGTGGCGGCCAATGGAGTAAGACCTTGGCACGGTGTAGTTGAACCATCTGATCGAATAATATAAATAGGTCCTAAGCCCTTAAATAGTTAAAAAATCCATCCGTTTCCTGTTTTTCTTTTCTAGGGTATAGGTGCAGAAGTATCTATTACTATAATACTATTAATTATTATAATCCTAGTTGCTACTATAGTATAATTATCTATATTTTATTCTAAGGATATTATTATTTTAGTCTTTAATAACTTAAACTATTTAATTAGATAAAGAGCTATCTAATTATCCCTCTTCTACATAGTCTTAATGACTTAGAACTAAATCTATACACATAAGAAATCTAGAATACAATAGGGATAGCTTTAGTTATATGTATACCCTTTACTTTTAGGTATATAGTATATATTCTTTTTCCCTCTATTATAAATAGTGGTTTTGCCTAGGCAGAGTAAGTTAAGTAGCCTCTATATAACCTATTTTGTTATATAGAGATAATAATATATAATTGGAGGCTATAATCCAGAGTTAGACCTTATTATAACTAACTAGACCTACAAAACTAAGATAAGAAACTATAAAAAAACTGTTATAGGACTTCTAAATTATCTAATTAAAAGCATAAAGATAGTCTAAAACTCAATTAGCGTAAGAAATTGCCTGCCCTAAGATCATGCTTAACAGAATTAGAGTTATTAGTCCTTAAAGTATAAAGCTATAAAGCTAACTTATTAAAAAAGAGAAAGAGCTTACTAAAGGTCTTACTAAAACCTACTTAAGATACTAGTCCCCCTCTTATTAAAACAAATAAGACTATAGATTATTTAATTATACCTAGTCTTACTAGATTTTATATAGTTACCCTTATTATAAGTATTGTTCTATTTATAACTTAAAGCACTCTTATTAGAATTCTAGTCTTAGTCTATAAAGTTAATAAGGATAATAACTTAGTTAAGCTTATTAAATAATAATATAGCTAGGTCTATAAAGGAGAAAGTATAAGTAAAAAGAAGCCTCCTAATTAATTAATCTACCTATTGCCTATACCTATATCTAATAACGTTAGCCTTAAAGATTAACTTAAGTAAGTATTATTAACCTTATCTTCTTCTTCTTTTAACTAAGTTAGTATAAAGTAACTAAGCCTAGTTCTACCTTACATTAAAAACCTTTCTTTTACTACTATAACTACTTTTACTAGTACTATTAAAGGACTTAACCTAAAGGTCTTTACTAAGCTCCTTAGGGAAACCTTAGGCAGGCAGAATACCCTTATATTTCTTTAAAGCAACTATAGTGTAAACTAATTTATAAAAGAAAATATTACTAACTTCTTAAAGGACTTTAAAGCAAAGATACATACCCTTAGTCTTTTTAATAATAAGTAGTGCTAAATACTTAAAAAAGAAGTTACCCTTAAGCTTTATAAGGATATTAAAACTCTTATAACTATATATACTTAAGAGAAGGCTAAGGAAGCATTACTTCTCTAGTATTAAGCTACTCCTTAGGAAAGAACTAAAAGCATAATAAACTAGCTTAAGAAGCTTAATATATAGCGCCCTTAAACATTCTCTAATACCTACTTATAGCTATAGTAGCACTAAGCGCTAATATTAAAAGCATTCCCTAATAACTAAAAGACTCTCTTAGTATAATCTATATATATTTATAAAGCTATTCCTAGTTAAATTATTATTAGCTTTATAAATAAGCAAGGAATTAGTAGAGAATCGTTCATTTATAAGAGTTATAGGACCCTATAGACTAAGCTAAATAATTATATAAAAACGCGCCTATAGCTTAAGAATCGCAACCTAGCTAAAACTATTAACACTTACCTTAATAATTAACTATTTAATTATAAGAAAGTCCTTTAGCTAGCCCCTTCTACTATTAATAAAACCTAAATAAAAAGAGTTAAACTAGCTAATTTATTCTAGTTAATATTCTAAGATAGTAGGGAAAATAACAACTATAAAGGCTAAATTAATACTTTAGTAAAGAAGCTAGAAGAATTACAGATTACTATGCTTTAAAAGCAAGCATAATTATATAATCCCTTACATTATATAAATAAGAGGTTAAGCTTTCTATATCTTATATTCTATAATGCTATATAAGCTAGGGAGCAATAGAAGTACCTTAATATTTACTTAAATGTCTTTAGCGCCTATAGACATTAGTTTAACCACTACTTTTACTATAATAAGGAAGGCTATTACCCTAATTATTATAACTTTTTAAAATATAATTAAAAGGTTAGGTTTATATAATATAACTCCTAAGCTTAAATTCTTATAATTAAAGATAATTTACTAAAGTACTAAGTTCCCCCTATACTTTATAACCTATTCCTTAACACTAGGAGTTATATTTATTATTTAGCTATCTTTTAGGTTTAGTATTTTAGAGATTATACTATTAATTACCTTATAAACTAAGTGCTAAAGTATAAGGACGTCCCTATAGACTATTAAGTTATATTAATTAATAAAAAAAGAGTCTTTAATAATATTACTAAGTAATTAAACCTTTTACTTTATAGACCTAAGTAATAAAGGCCTATGCCTACTAAGGTGCTACTAAAAGAGCTATAGCTTATAACTAGAGTAATAACCCTAGAAAGGGTTAAAGATACTAGCCTAACTAATATAGCTATTAACATTAATACGCTAAAGAGAGTATAGGTTAAAGAGATTTCTAATAAACCCTTAGTTAATAAAAAATTATAGCTAGCCTTTATAAAGCAATTTAGGAAAGAAGACTTAGGTATTATAGGTAATAGGAAAGGGACGCTATAAGACTATCTTATTACTTAGCTTTATAAGGAGGTCTTTAGTAAAAAGATAGGTATAAGCCTATGCAACCTCTTTAAGCTCTTTCTATTATTAGCTAGATTAGCTACTAATAAGTATACTACCTATACTAAAGGGATTAAGGAAGTGTTCTACTATAATAGGTTATTTAAGTTAGCTAGATTAATTTAACCTTAAGAATATTAATATTAGGAAATACCTAGATTATCTAATTAAAGGATAATAACCTAGGTTATTAAGACTATAACTAAACTTATAGAGTAATAAGAGAAAGAGAATACTAATAAACTTACTATACAATAAGTTAGTAATTCTATAGTTAAAGTTAGCAGCGCCTTATAGAAGTAGCTATAAGATAGACTAGAATTAATAACTCTTTATACTAATCTACTTTAACTAAGCTATAATTTATCTAATTATATATAATTCCACTTAGTATAAATTAATTAAAAGCTAAATAAGGGGGAGAGATCTTATAGAGTTATCTACCTATATATAGTAGTAGGCTACTTATAAGATCTCCCTTACTTATAAGTCTAATTTAAAGACCTAGAAGGTCCGTTAATGCTAGCTTTAATTAATTATAGGTTATAGGGGAACCTAATTATAGAAGAATTTACTTATAAGGCTAGTTTAAAGGTATACCTAATAAATATTAATACTAATAATACCTCCTACTTAAACAATACTATTAAGCTTAAAGGTAAAGTTTATATAAAGCTTTTCCTTAAAAATATTTAGATGCTAGTTTACTTTTATATTACACCTAATATAGTCTTAGTCCCCTTAATCTTAGGTATGCTGTTTATTTATTAAGCATAAGTATTATTTAATTATAGTTAAGGCCCTAGAGAATTAAGGATAAAATGCTATTTTAGAAATATTATAGTTATATCTTAAGCAGCTAGCTTAGTTATATAGAATATGGTTAATAAAGCTTTGCTATTTAAAGTTACAGTTAATTTGTTTATAATATACTAAGAGGATAAAAATAAGAAGATAGAAGCTTCTAATTAGATAGTTAAAGAAAAAATAAAATTTAAATTAGAAAAAGATAAAATTCTAGTGCTAATTATAGAAGAGAAAGGGGATAAGGTTCTAGCGCTTATCTTTAAGTAAGCTTTTAAAAGCTAGAAAGCCTAACTAAATACTACTGCTAAGGAAATCTAACTATCTTAATAAATATAAACATCTAATCTATAGGTAAACACTATATATAAGCATATTAGCTAAAAGGTATACCCCCTTAACAATATTCCCTTTAATAAATTAGTCCCTAAAGAAGATCTAAAATAAAAAACAAAGAAATAGGATGTGGTTAAGGAATGCCTTAATACTAATAGAAAATACAAGGAATTTATTATAGAACAGTTTTCTAAATACCTTTAGGGGTTTTATTTAACCTAAGAAAGACTTAATTAAATAGTTACTGTAATAGAGGAATATCTTATACCTTAAGAACTCAATGTTTTTAAGGAAATCCTTAGCAATAGAGAGGCTACTTTAGGTTAGGACTTATTATATATTAGCAAAGTTAACCCTCTTATTACACTGCCCTAAGTTATTAAAGTTATAGAGCATTTAGCTTAGCAAGCTCGGTCTATTCCTATTCCCCTTACCCTTTAGTTAAAATTAGTTAAGTTATTAAAGAAAAAGTTAGATTATAGTTTACTAAAAGAATCTTATAGTTCCTATTAGAACCCTTATTTCCTTATTATAAAGAAAGATAGGGGGATTAGGTTAATCCTATCTATAATAAAGTATAATAGTATTATAATTAGGGATGCAGGCATTCTATAGGGTGCTAAAGCATTTAATAAAGAATTTTTAATATATAAAATACTCTCTCTTATTAATTTTCTCTCTAGATATAACTAAGTAGAACTAGCTATAGTAAGTTAGGACCTTACTACAATTATAACTCTAATTAGGCTCTTAAGGTTATGTTACCTGCCTTAAGGAGCTATAAATTTAGTTATATAATTTATTAGAATTATAAAGCACATTCTCTTTAACTTAATACCCTAAGTATATGCGCCCTTTCTTAATAATATTATAGTAAAAGGACCTATTACTATATATAATAATACTAAAATCCTACTTAAAGTATAAAAATATATTATAGAGTATCTAATTAATTTAGATAATATGCTTTTAAACCTAGAGCTTACTAGTTATACTGCATTTACTATTAAAAGCAAATTCTATTAACCTATAGCTATAGTTATTAGCTATATTTACAGTATATATAGGCATAGGCCTGCTAAGGAAAAGATTATTAAGCTTAAGAAATAGGTTACTTATTAAAATATAAGGAATATATGCTTTTTTCTTAGTTTTATAACTTTCTACTGTCTTTAAATACCCTATTTTACTATAATTACACTGCCCTTAGTGCATCTTCTCTATAAGAACACTGCCTAGAAATAGGGTTTAAAACATAAAAAAGTAATAAGGAAAGTTATTAATACTATTATAACTACTCTAATATTATAATTAATTAATATATCCAATAGTTATAGTAATATTATGCTTATAGTTAATGCTAGCAACATTAGTTAGGGTGCTATACTATTGCAGGAGGTTAATAATAAGCAACATCCTATACAGTTTAAAAGTAGTATATAAAATAACGTAGAAGTTAAATATAATATAACTAAATAGGAATATTAAGCTCTACTCTATGCCCTTTATAGGCTTTAAATTTACCTCTTTAGTATACCTTTTATTCTAAAGACTAATTTAATAGTTCTAAAGCATTAACTTTAGGGTATTATTAATAATATCCCTAGTGCTATTATTACCTACTAGCTTAGCTATATCCTCCTATTTAACTTTAAGGTCTAATATATCCTTAGAAAGCAATATTTAGCTACTAATAGATTATCTTAAAAAGGTCCTAGGCTATTTAATAACCTTAATAGGGTTATTAAGGAAGATATTAAGCAATTTATTAATTTATAGCTTTATACTAATTAACTTAGGGAGGTAGATACTACCTACTATACCCCTAAGTTATAGTAAATTATTTCTTACCTTATAACTTTAGATAGACTATTTAATTACTTAGTAGAGAAGTTTAGGGCATTAAAAAGAAAGGTATTATATTTTTTTATTAATAGCACTAAGCTTTATAAAAAACCTATAGGCCTTTTAAAGGGCCTAGTACTTATTATTAATAACCTAAATAAGTAGCGGTTTATTGTTAAGAAGATTCACCTTTTAATAGCTTATAAGGGAATAGAAGTGGTCTACTAAGTAGTATAATAAAGATACTACTAGAGAGAAATGTAGAATATTATATAGAAAATACTATAATACTATAAAGTCTACTAAATGTTTGCGCTATAGCGCTATTATAAGCTTATAATACCTATTGCTTTAGGCAACCCTATAAGTAAGATATATATTAATACTTAACACTTACTATTTAATTATAGGTATAAGTACCTTCTAGAAGCTTAATATAACCTTATAGGATGGATTAAAGCTAAACTAGTTTACGCTGCTATAATAGAAGCTATTCGCTGCTTTCTTAATACCCTAATTAGTAAATTTAGATTAATACTATTTATTGTTTATAATAAAGGTCTAGAGATAAGAGGGAAGCTTAGCAATGCCCTAGCGTAACTTAGTATACAAGGCATATAGACCTCTAGCTATAACCCTAAAGCAAATAGCTATATTAAAGTAGGGCATTAGTCCCTAGCTTTTATACTTACTAAATTAGGCGGTTTAGATAGGAAATGGCTAAAGCATCTTAAATAAGCTCTCCTTGCTAATTACATTATAATTAGGTCCTCTTATAGTTAATTAGCCTTTTACCTTATCTATAGATAGGAACCTCTACTGCCCCTTAAAGTGGAATTTCTAACCTAGTGACTTATTAACTAGGATAAGGTAACTATAGTATAGGACCTTTTTAAAGCTAGGATCCGCATTCTTAACTAGAAGGACATAGATATTATAGCTGCATAGAAAAAGGTGCTTTAATTTTAATAATAGCTTATAGCTAGAACTAATAAGAAATAAGTAGCCTTTATCTATAAGGAGTCTAATTAATTGGTTTTAGGGGATCTTATTTTAGTATATAATATACGTTATGTAATAGATATATCCTTAACTAGGAAATTAATAATAAGATAGAATGGCCTCTTTAGAGTCTATAGTTAGGCACTAATTATAAAAGTATATAGGCTTTAAACTTTAGATGGGATTATTCTTAATAAAATAGTTAATAGAGATTATATTAAGAAGTTTGTTCCTAATAGTAATAGTTAGTAGACTTTCTTTACTAATAACTAGCTGTATTAACTAGCTAGTTATAGTATGATTTTAATAGACTTAGATAATAAACTTACGGCCCTACTCCTATTAAATGCTAATTATAATATATTTAATTAAATAGTTTCCTAGCCTAATAAAACCCCTCTTCTAAGGGGTATCTTAGAAGACAAGGATTCTTTAGATAGGGAGGCAAGCGTGCTACCTTAATAATATCCCTACTACTAGATTGAAGTATAGATACTAAGACTTACTAATAAACAGTAACTTTAATATTAGGCATATTGTCTTTCCCTTAATCACTAACCTATTAAACCTTCTTTGTTCTTCCCCTATTGTTTTTCTTTTTTTTTTCTTTTCTCTTAATATATTTAATTTTACTTTATTATAGTCTTCTGCTTCTTTTAGTAGTAAGGCATCGCCTGCCTTATTACCTAGGGAGGGGGAAGCGCTGTAGTTTTTCCTTATTTCATTTAATCCCTTAGTTTTATTACTTATATTATACCTTATTAACTATTTAACTAGTTATTTTAGGAATTCTTTTACTTAAGGTTTAACCCTTTCTTTCTATATTTATTAGTGTTATAGAAAATAGTTTTATTTAAGGTCTTTATTGTTTTTCTTTCCTCTTTTCTATTACTCTTCTATTTAATTAAATAGTCTATCTACTTAACTCTAACCTAAGCTCCTCTCTACTTTAACTTCCCTCCCTTCCTTTCTAATAACCCTCTATATTTAGCTATGCTTAATAGATAAATTTAGCTTATCTATTCCTTTAATATAGGGTAGGGGGAAGGCATATTAATAAGGATAACAGGTGCTATATCTCTAGTTAAGCTACTAAAATTAAGCAATTTAGTATCTAGATATTCCTTCTCTATATTAATAAAAGTAGCCTCTTTCCTAAGAAAGGGAGTAAAGGGATAAGATTTACTAGCTTCTAAGCAATAGCCCTAAGCGCATACCTACTTGTAATTCTTAGACTTCTAAATATAATTACTATATACATTATTATAAACCTTTCTAAAGGAAATATATTTATAATAAGGCATGCTTATATACTTGCTAAAGGCTATAACTGTCTTTAGATATATATTAATATAGGAAGAGCAGAATGCTGCGTTTGTCTGCCTATATATTTATATAAAGAATAATAGCTTTTGTTTAAAGCGCTTAATAATAGCTATTATAAAGTATCCCTTAGGATATATAAGCTTTGTAGGGATAATAACGCTACTATACTATTTTCTAGTATAGGTAGGCCTTTAAAGCTTAGGATAAGTGTATAGGATATCTCTAAAAAGGTCTTCCTAAGGGTTTATAGCTCTAAAGAAATCTATAAAGTGCTTTAGCTATTTCTTAAGCTTTTTCTTTTAAA
>SRPW01001025.1:0-13117 GCA_018360225.1 Claviceps pusilla | reverse complement strand
AGCTACTAAGGGGACCTTGAAGTAGCTTTAACGTACCTGCGGTCGGATGGGTCCCGTGACCTGGGTGGCGCCTTATGACTGCCAAAGGGATACACGTGCTAGAGGATCCACCGGGCGAGAAAGCGCCCGTCTCTCGAAGCCTCGAAGCGCACAAGCGCACCCTTTCTAGCCCGTTTCGGCTAAATCCACGCCGCTCCCACTTGACTTTCTCGTCACTCGTGAGTTCAAAGTGGTAAGGTCATCAAGGTGCCAGGACTGGGCGTCTCAGAGAAGCAAGCACCACAGCAGCAACCGACCATGGATGAAGCATCGATACTTAACAGACGACCATAGATCCGAAGTTCTGCAGTCTAGACGGATCCTCGGCAGAGTGCTACTAGTCTACCACCATGACTATTGACGATACCCCAAGCATGACAGAGCTGGGGGGAAAGACTCGAGACACTCTGTATGATTGGATGTCCTTATTTACTTTATCTGGAGATGAGAGCTCGCTATATACGCCGAGGAAGCTCTATTGGCGCGGCTCAACATATTCGTGTTTCAACATCTGACATCTTCAACTAGGAACTTCTCATGTCGATAGTGTGACCGGCTCGGCCGTTCATGTTATTCTCAGGCGCTGCACCCAGAATTTGGTGCTTCGACCAAACGTCTCAGTAGAAGCGGCCGTTTAAAGACGACCGCAGCTCGACAACACAGGACTCGGAACGCAGAAATGGCGTCGTTGGATAGGGAGGTCGTTCTAAGAGCGGCGCAGACACACGTTCATTGACATCCCGAACAACAATGGGGAGGCAGTCTTCGCTGGTTCACTGCTTCGCTGTCTAGACGGGTTACCTCCAGAAGATTGGCGCAAGTTTCTTGTCTGC
Organism: Claviceps pusilla; assembly: GCA_018360225.1. NCBI lineage: Eukaryota > Fungi > Ascomycota > Sordariomycetes > Hypocreales > Clavicipitaceae > Claviceps > Claviceps pusilla. Next base: position 12,245 of record SRPW01001025.1, on the reverse strand, counting down.
CTCGGATCTAGGAGAAGAACTGGTTCAGAGGGCGGAAGAGTTATGGCTGTTAATGATTCCGAGGACGTAAGTAACATGAATGGCTCGTTGGTTCTTATGGCATGGCTAATACTGTTATGGTTTTGTTTTCTGATAAAGAGGAGAGCGTAGTCATCGTGGTGGACAAACATGCTGGGCTTTTGCCATCAGAGTATGAGCAGCAGGATTATGTGGCAAATGTACCGCCTGGTAGGACGTACACACTCTCTCGTTCTCTTCCCCCTGCTTCAGCTTTTTTCACCTGGCTAACACAATCCTTCAACCAGTACATCATCTATGCGACGTGTTCAAACGTCCGGGCGCGCATGACGAACCCCACCTCCCACGAGCAGCTCGTTCACTGCTACGACCATCTCAGACAGAGCATCATGTGCGTCAGCGGGATCTTCCTTGAACCGGATCCAGGTAGTCCTCTTCGCAGACATCATAGCGGTACTACCAGCACATGAGCATGGATTTTGACGTTTTATTTGGGTGCACAAGTTGCACCAGTACACAAAGAAGGGCAGATTGATAAGCCAGTGAACTACTCCTTCATCTACTTCTGCGAGTAAAGATTCAAAAGGTCGTGCCTTCTGTCACCCAATTGGTGGCGTGGCCTCTAGCCTCGGATGAGTTGTAGCCATGGCCAAATAGCACCAATGGTCCTGAGACTCTTACAAGCTAGGGTCTAGTCCAAAGTTGAGGGTGCGATCAGTGTAGTGAAGAAGTCTCTTTCAACTAGGTTTTCTGCCACTTACTCAATTCAGAGGTCCTTCGCTTCCTTTATACCTGTGTATTTGACTCTGCCTGTTCAGCTTGTGACTAATGTGGCGCGTTACTTCCAGAGGCTCACGTCATCCACAGGGTTCCATCCGAATGGTCGGTTTTCATCGTTATGATGCTGGAGAGAACTAGCACCAAATACGTTCACGATTCATCTTGTCGACTTGTATGTACGCCTAGAAAGAGTCCATACACCCACTGCGGACCATCTCCGCTACTTCTTCCCAGCCAGTGATCCATGACATGAAATCGTGAGTGTCAGAACCCATTTTACCCAGTACCGATGATGCAGTGCACAGAGCAAGCTGAGTTTGATCGACGTCATGAGAAAGAGGTAGAGGATTTGCTGCATGAAGAAGAAGAGCGCAAACTCGACGATATTGTCTTTTCTGGGAGGATTTGTAGTGCCTGTATTCTTTGAACCACCTCATGGACATGCAAAAAAGCATTGACTGACACAATGGTAGCGAGGAACAATGGCAAGGCATATAAGGCCTTTGCTGTGAATGATTATTGCTGTCTGTCTTTTTTTTTTTCGTTAATATTTTTATTTTGTGGTTTATATATTTATACATTTACATATTATACCAACATGTATGCATATATATACCTGTATGTATACCTATATGCATGCTTATATATATTTATATGTATACCTGTTGATATACACACCTCCATTCATCTTCATCATTCACACTGACTCTTTTACCATGATTGGGTAGTCCTTCATCTCCCCTTACGAAATCTGCAAACGACATCCTTGATCGTCAGCGTGCCCCCCCTCCCCCCCAGGACTTACATAAATGACGTGCGGATCAGAAGCTGAATTGAGCGAGGTGCGTGAGCAGCTTCGTCATGACATGCTTCCTGAACGTGTGTCTCGTTCACGAACCATGACTTGCGGCAAAATCGATGACGCAAGACCGGCGTGTTAGATGTCAAGACGCGTTGGGTGGCAGCGAAACAGCTCGTTCCAACAAGGCCATGCCTTTTTTTTTCTATGCTGACTACGGACGCGGTGTGGTGAATAAGTATAGGCAGAAATACCTTTCAAAAAAAAGTCTTGAGAGAATGACATAGTGAAAAAAGCTTCCTGTGGCTATACATAAACACCAATACCAACATCAACTTCAATACCTACCGATACTAACACCGACACCGACAGTGTATCAACAGCCTCAATTCCTTAATGAGTTCATCACCAGCTCCCGTACCTAATGAATGCCATGAAAGCGACAGTAGCCACATCCAACCACGATCGTCCGAACACTCATGGCTTCAGAGCTTTATCGCCCGAGTGGATGAAAGAAAAGGCAATTCCCTGCTCCCTTGCGTGGACCCCGTCGTTCTACATTTGAAGTACCTCGTCGAAAATAAGCCTCGTCTTCGGATGTGGGCGTCCGCCATGTTTGACGAGATTCCCAACAAGCCACCATACAACAGCAAGACGGTCCAAAATCGCAGTCCCATCCGCGGATTCGACCACATGCTCGAGCTGTTCAGCGTCGTTGTTGCCGAAGTAGCGCCAGCATGGGAGACCATGGACTACAGCCCCGGCCACTATAGCCTCGTGGGAGTGCCGTTTGAGGCTATACTAAATTGGCCGATGGGGACGCCGAGCGGACACGCTTTCTTCCTTGATGAAGAGGTGAATGAGAAGATGAAGCGCATACTCGACACCTGGAGGGACCAGGTCTTGAAGACGCGCAAGTCTCTCACGGTCTTGACACGGAACGAAGACGGCTGGCTGTGCAAGGCGGCGCTGGAGGAGATGGAAAACGAAGCCCGCACTGATGATGGTCATGGTGGGAAGGGGCGGCTTCGCTTCCAAGAGATGTTCGAGTGTGATCCAGAGGGCGATCCCATACATTGGAGATTCACATCCTGGGACGACTTTTGCGTGCGGCAGTTTCGAAACATGGACCAGATACGTCCGGTTGCATACCCAGACAAGCCAGAATGGGTGGCCAATGTATGTGAAGCCCGGCCCATGGTCATCCAGCCCGACATCAAAGAATACGACACATTCTGGATCAAGGGCCAGGACTACTCGGTCGCCGAGATGCTGCAACACCATCCTCTGGCACATCACTTCACCGGCGGAACCGCATTCCAATCTGTCTTAAAACAGACTGCCTACCATCGATGGACATCCCCCGTATCCGGACACGTGGTCCATGTCCAATCCATCAAGGGAACGTACTTCTCGGAGCGCCAAACCTACGGATCGTCCAGCGGGCCTCTTGTGTCTCCCCTGATGAACCAAGTCTACTTGAGCCATATCGCCACGCGGACAATCATCTACATCGAGGCAGAGCCACCCGTGGGCATCATGTGTTTCGTGGCCATTGACATGGCAGATGTGTCGACCTGCGAGGTGTCCAAGGCCTTTGACGGCGACGTGTTGCCGCGGCCTGTAAGAAAGGGTGAAGAGCTAGGCATGGTCCATTATGGCGGCTCGAGTATTTGTCTTTTGTTTCGAAAGGGTCTGAGGCTGGCTTGGGTGGATGGTGCGATTCCGGGGGCGTCGGATAAGAATCTGGCTGTCCGTACTGCCTTGGCGATGGCATATGAGATGGAGTGACGTTTTACATGAAGGAGCGTGACCAGTTTTTTAGTATTCTTCTCGGAGCCTGAGTCAGACCTGTGTGGACGTCCAAGACGGACAGTGACGCCGATCAAGATACAAAGGGTTGTGACAACGCCAACAGCATCTCGTTCATGGATCGTATATATGTATGTATATGACTGTATTTACTCGAAAGGCGCTCGAATTACAGGTCATCAGAAAGAAAAATCCGACGCTAAATGAAGAAATACACGACCCTCATGACTCCATACGCCTCTTCTCGGGGCTTACGTAGCTGCACGACCTTATCGTCCGCTCCGACTTTACGAGAGGAAAGCTCCGGTTACTTGGCGAATGATTCGTTCATCGTACAGGGCTTGAAGCCGGTCATGTACTTGAGCTGGTTGTAGGTCATGGTGCCGTAGTAGGAAACGGTTTCGAGAGATCTCGTTCGAACATAGCGTGCAGAACGCTGTGGTTTATTGCGCGAGGTGTAGTCTGTTGTAGCTAGTGAGTGTTTTTTGTTTCTTTTTTTCTTCTTCTTTATCTTTTCTTCTTGTCTTTTCTTCTTTTTTTTTTTTGTCTTCTTTATTCTTCTTCCTTCTATCCTTCTATCCTTCTTTCTTTCTTTATTCTTTCTTTTATACTTTTTTTTAAAAAAAATAAACATTATTTTAATCTCTATGTTATCATCTTTCACCCCCTTTTTAAACCCTCTACAGACTATTTAATAGAGTCCCTAACTCTCCATGCTCTCCTTCACTGTAGAAAATGCAATATCCTAAACAATCCTGTTATAATCAGACAAAGCGGAGCTATGGCTGGCGAACATCGTGCGCGAAGGCAGGCAAGCTAAGGAGGAGCGCGGCTTCCCTTTTTATATCTTTATAGTGAGGCGATTGTATGGAGAACTCGTATGATCTAGAATCTTATTAGTTGCTTCTAAAAGGATACTTCTTAGCGACTTCTTAATAGAACTCTAATGTTTAGCAATATACACTGCAGGAGCAACTTAGTGGTAAAAGACTTTGCACTGCAGGGGGGGGTCTCTTGCTTACGGCAGCGCTCTAGAAAAAACACTGCCAGTTAGCGAAGAAGCTGACGAAACGGAGAAACAAAGAAACAGCTTGCGAAGAAAAAGCTAACAGAAATGAGGGAAGAAACCTAGCGAAGAAGGTGACGGAAAAGGAAAAAAATGGCTAGCAAAGAAGGTAAGCTTATAAAGAAGAGGTAATAAAAAAGAAGAAAAAGGAAAACAGTTTATAAGAAAGAGGGGATAAAAAGAAGGGGATAAAAAGAAGGGGATAAAAAGGAGGGGAAAATACCTTATGCAGAAGCAGAGGGGAACAATAGCTACAAAAAAAGGGTAATAGTAAGGGTAATATATATCGATCTAGATAGATAGAAGGGGAGTTATTTTTGGCTAAAGGAGTCCGATGCTTTGCCTGCCTCTATGATGCCGATAAACTCGGGCAGCCATAATCATCTAGTAAATACAATAACGACAACACAATCTCTGCGAAAGTTGTCCCTGAATGCAAATAAGCCAGTCCTCTTTATATGAAGTAAAGACTTTACACAAATTATAGAGGGAAATACCAGCAGCATAGTACAGGCTGCGCATTCTTCCCGGCCGTATGGTCAAACGAGTCCTCAAAGCACAAAAGAACCACTTACATTGTCGAAATAAGTGAGCACAAAGTGACAAAAAAAAGTCGAAATAAGGAAATAAAGAAGTAGGCTATCCTGGAGTGATCTACTGGTGTATGATACAAAATAAAGGAGAAAATAGAAGTAAGGGAAGTAAAAATATAAAAAGTAAGGAAACTCACGCTGCGTGAAAAATAAATACCCTCAGTCTCAGCATAATGTATCCAAATACAATTCGCACTGGAAAAAGAGAGAGGGAAAGCTTCGTCTCTGCTTCTCGAACCTAAAGCGATGGTACAGCCCCTAAACGACGGTCTTGATGCAGGGGATTTACATCACATCGCGCCATATAAGCGTCAGTGTACTTCAAGGCAGCTTTCCTCATATGTCAATCAGGATTGGTCAAGCATCTTCACTCATCGGCGTATGTGTAGCATTGGAAGAAATTCATAATTGCAATGTTCCTCCGAGGCATGTTGTTTGTCACGATCTATATATGCACAGGAACTCATCATGCGCGTTCACACTCGTTGTCGGCAACACCACCCCACGCATGCGTGTAAGGCGAGCTAGTCTCGTCCTCTACGACGTATCAAGTAACAAGGGAGTCAAGGAACACGAAGGATAATCAGGAAGGGGGAGAATGCTATAGAATATAACGCCTGTGGCTTTTTTTTGTTAAAAAAAAAAACAATAAATTTAAGAAATATTGAAACGAGAAGGAGAAGAAGAAAAATTAAGAAGACAAGAGACATAAAGAGAGAGAAAGAAAGAAAGAAAGAAAGAAAGAGGGAAGGAAGGAGGGAAGAAAGAAAGAAAGAATAAAAAAAGATTTAAAAAGGAATATATATAAAAAGAGTAATTAGCTTAACTTTTACACCTGAGACCTCTCTTCTCCTGCTGCGCACGTAGGAGTGAGAGTCGAGACTAAGACAGCTGATCCCATGACCGTCTCACAAAATTGTTCACGGCCAGCTTCTACCAGCTCTCATGACCGCAATCCAGATCTGCAATCTCAAGCAACGCCTCGTCTCTCTAACTGTACACTCTTTCCCATCGACGCTTCCCTCAACGCCGCCATCATGGGCATTACATTGCTGCATAATCACATAATAGAGCACGACACCTTGGTGCTCAGATACAATGACCTACTCTGGCCAATATGGCTGCACAGGCCGCAGGCATCTGTACGGTACTGGTGAACGCAACGGAAAGACGGGTTCGCATTGGCGTCAAGGCCATTTCCAATGTCATCATAGTCTATATTTTCCTGCTTCACTGTCTCGCGTATGGTCGGCACGTGTACCGGCCCTCCAGATTTTACACGCCACGGGTGAATCATGAAGTTGTCCGTGTTGAACTTGAGCTGGATCCAGATAGCATAACCAGGGTGAAAACCAAAACATTTCTGACACCGTCTTCTGGCGAACAAAGCAACAAATGCACCATCTAGTCCCTCAAACCCGCATTTCATCATTCATGCTCTCCCCCCTTTTCTCCAGCCTCAGAAGCTCCTAGGCAGTCCGGCTCAGTCCGTCTGAACCCCGATCTCTCGAGTCGAAACCAGAACTTTCTTGGACCACCGCCTTGCCGTCCTCGATGGCCACCTCATCCTTCTCTTGAGTCGTTTGTGGTGCAGACATGACATACTCTTCCTTGTCAATGTGCTTAAAGATGAACCACTGTCATAGAAGGCGTTAGAAGAGAAGAAAACAAAAAAAGAAAAGAAGAAGAAAAGAAGAAGAAGAGAAAAAAAGAGGCACCGTCACAGAAGATGGCAGAAAAGAGAACATACAAACGAGACGGTGACAAGGACGCCCGCAATGGCTGGGCCGCCAAAGTCCCATACGAGATAGGGGTCGACAATGACGGCCGACGTGGCCAGATTCACAATGTTGGCGAAGCCGTTGTTGAAGAGGAAGATTGCTGACACGAGGCCTCTCATGTTGGCGGGGGCGCGCGCGTAGGCGATTCCATAGGCTGCGAGGGTTAGTTTTCTGTCTTTGACTCTCTGTACCTCTCTTTGTTTCTTTTCTTTTTCTTTTCTTTTCTTTTCTTTTTCTTTTCTTTTCTTTTCTTTTCTTTTCTTTTCTTTTCTTCTTCTCCGCTCCCGTCTTTTCTTCTCCTTCATTACACTATATTCATCCCCTTTCTCCTTCATGGCAGTCCAAACGACGCCGACAGTGGACACAAAGACGCAAATGCTCCCTCAAGAGACACACAACACATACCTGGAACATTGATAAACAGCTCCGAGAACCCCCCCAGCGCAAACGGAACGGCCTCCCACCACAGCGAGATGGGAGAGAACAAGTCATTGTCCACGCAGCGCGGGTCCGTGGAGGCATACCACCCACACGGCGACGTCTGGTACGCCTTGTAGCAGAGGGCGGTATACGCAATACCGGCCAGAGTGCTGATGAGGAACCCGGTCGTGATGCGCGCGACGGGGCCGTAGCTGATCTTGGCCTTGCGCAGCATCGGATAAATGATGTACTTGGATTGGGCACGGTGGTAAGCTGCGTGTTTTGCATCATCTTTGTCGTCGAGAGTGACAATTCGGAATTGCTGGAAACAAAAGGGAGTCTTACGTTGAGAATGGGCCCCATGATGATGATGCTGAGGGGGTTAAAGTTGCCAATGACATCGTTGGGGACGCCGTTACTGGTGAGCATGGTGCCTAGGAAGTTGGCTGCGTTTCCGAAGCTGTGTTTTGGGTTAGATGGAAATCAGTATTAAAGAGTGAAAAGAAGAAGAAGAAGAAGAACGGGGTTAAGCCTACCCATTATCGTTCCAGTACTGGACTGGAAAAAAGCAAAACATGCCCGTGGCCTGCATCGTCCGCTGCACATCCACCACAAAGTCATCCTCGTAGTGCGTCTCGGGAGACAAGCCCTTTGCGGCCCGAACCGAAGGCTTCGCCTCGTCCCACCAGCCCGGACGGCCCATGCCCATGATGCCACCACCAGAGAGGCAATGGCCCAGGACGCGCAAGATGTTGGGCAAGTCGGAGCCGCCGGGCTTGTGCAGCACGAGACGAGGCTTCAGCCAGAGGAGCATGACGGGCAGGGGCAGATAAAGCAGTAGCGGGAGCAGGAAGGCGAGCCACCAGCCAAAGTACTTGGCCGAGTAAGACGTGGCGATGGACATGAGACCGCCCAGGTTGGTGAGGATGTAGAACCACAGCATGATGCGCTCGGAGCTGTGCGCGGGATCCTCGATGACGCGCTCGCCCGACGGGAGCGTCCTAATGGTTGGGACGTGAGAGCTCATCTGGTCCAGGAGGAGCGGTGTGACGACCGGTTTGAACATGGCTGTTGGCAAGAGTTTGGAAGAAGAAGGAGGAGGAGGAGGAGGAGAAGAAGAAACTGTTAACCAACAACACAAACCAACACCCGGCCAAAACTCGCTTCGAATCGACCAATCATATAACATGGCCGCTTTGGCGACAAGTTCAAAAAAAAAGAGTAAGACATACCGGCTCCCACCGCAAGGATATAGACGCCCAGAAAGAAGGGAATCTTGGCGGTCCCGTCCGCAATCAGTTCTTTTGCACCTCCCGCCACAATGAGAACGTGGCCCATGCCGCAGAGGACGACGCCCCAGAACAGCATGGGATATCTCCCAAACCGGGCATCGGCGAGGTAGCCCACCAGCAGGGGAAGGCAAAACGTGATGAGACTGAAGGATTGCGTCGTGGCATTCTGGAGGACAACATGGCCATGAAATATGAGTGACCACAAGAAAAGAAAGCAAAGGAAAGGAAAGAGAGGCGGAGGGAGAAGAGGAAGGAGAAAAGAATAAAAGAGAAAGAAAAAAGAAAAAAGAAAAAAGAAAAAAGAAAAGAAATCTCATCCCTTTAATGTCGAAAAGGGCTACACCTCCGCACTCACCCACACTCACACCTCAACGTACTAGAGCAGGCGAACCAACTCTCCATACGCAGCAAAAGCCACGTGGGTTCGTACAAACGCGTCGCCTCGTCGACATGAAAGGGATAGTCGCATAAAGCGCCACTCACAGCAATAGGCTCGCCCAAGCCCAGCGCACCCTGGATGCTATTCCGGCTGCCTGGTGCAACGGCACCGTAGCCGTTGCCGCCCTTGGGAAGCGGCCGGTTGATATAGTTTGTCCAGATTTGGGCACATCCTGGGGGTGTTTAGATTAGCAGATATGTCGAGGGTGGTGGTGAAGGGTGGGTGTGGAATCGAGGTGCACAAGAGAAGAAGACTCTGGAGATGCAACCGTGATGTGTGCATGAAGAAAAAAGAAGAAACGACATGTATAACGACGATCTATGAATATAAGGAAGAGTAAACCCGAGAGAAGGGAAAACAGGAAAAGGGGAACGAGGATGAAGGAAAAAAAGATATAAAATAAGATAATAGAGAGAAGAGAATATTAAGGATAAAAGGATATTTAAACAAGAATATAACATAAAATAGAAAAAAAGATAGAAAAGGGCCAGCAAAGGGATAGTAAAGAAAAAGAAAAGAAAGAAAAGAAAGAATAAAGAAAGGAATAGAAAAGGAATAGAAAAATAGATTAAAAAGGGATAAAAATAAATAAAAAAGGGGTAGAAAAGGGATAGAAAAGGGATAGAAAAAAAGGTTCAAAAAAACCCATAGACACTAAAACTACGGCCACTACAGATCACACACACACAATACGTACCGATAAACGAAGCTCTTTCACAAAACTCCACCCCGCAGAGCAAATACGCCACGACGGGAATCCTGCCCGGCACGCGCCTCAGCGTGGCAAGCTCCTCAACCGTGGGCGTATCCTCGCAGACGCTCTCCAACGGGGTGGCTTTGTCGATGCTGTGCTGCCCGGGGGGTTCCTTTTCGTGGTGCGAGAGAGGGGGGTTGAGTGCGGCGATGTGACTCTGTGAGGTGGTATGCGCTGCGGTGATCGTGTTGTAGCTTGTTAGTCTGAGACTCTGAGGGCTCGAATAGATGGGGCTCCGGAGGCATAAACATGAATTTGTGTGTAGCGTGTATATGTATGGGTGTATGTGTGTATGTGTGTATATGTATATGTGTGTGTGTGTGTATGTGTATATGTGTATGTGTGTATGTGTGCATATGTGTACGTATGGGCATACGCATATACGTATCAACGAATGTACGCGTATACGTTGACCATAACACGAAAACATATATGAGGGGTAATTTCTCGTGTTCCCCAGACAGCCCTCGCCAACCGACCTGTCTCATGTCCAAGTCGACACAGTGTACCGAGTCCCGGCGTCTCCAGACCCCAGAGTCTGTCCTCATACGCAGAGACAGAGTACAAGAAAAGAATGAACCAAGACGTACCTATATCCATATCGTCCAGCTAGTGCCCCTCGAAAGGCCACTCGTAACAAAAAGAAAATCCACAAAGCAGTGGCAGAAGATGAAAGAAAAAAGAAGGGAAAGAGAGAGGCAAAAGAGAAGGAAAAAAAAAGGAAACCAACCCCATCAAGTACCCCGTTCCGGCACCACATTGAACAGGCTGCCAATGTACCTTTTTTTTTCTTTTGGTCCCTTCAGCTTTATCCCGCACGGAGGGGGGGGGGGGGGATACGATTCCGACTCGTGACGATGGTCCTGCTGATTTTGAGTCCAGCGGAGGAAGCGTGTCTGAAGAGGGTATAGGACGGATCATAAGGGCCGGGGTATAGCGAGTTGTGAAGGAGTTGATCAATCGGCACCTGTGTGCGTGAGGACTCTGAGGAGTCGGGACGTGTATCGTACATGGGTGTTGATGAACCTAGTTCGATGGAACCCCTGAAATGATTTCGCCAAGATGGAAGGCCCGCGTCTTGGCCACCCTGGACGTAGGGCTGGAAATGTTGCTGCTAGCAGGGGATGTGCAGACGGATAGGGGTCTCCTGGTGGTTTTTGTAAGGCTGAATGGACGTGGAGGTATTCGCCAATAATCATGATACGCTCATTTCCGGCCCTTTTCATGGGATGAAGCATCCCTGTAAAGTGGTGTTACACAATAATCCAAGGGTGGTACTGAAGATATCGAGTACCAATCAATAAATACCTTGTCGGTAGTCGTCGGTAAGAAATGGTCAAGTACTCCAGAGACACAAGCGCGTGTGACATTGTCAAACAACATGTCAACTCACATCACAGCCACCACCCATGTCGGGACCAGGAACCATGAACCAGCCACTCGGAGGTCCAGTAACCCGCCAGAGTCATCCGTAAAAGTCAGTCGTACAAGCGAATGGCGGCTTCTGCCGTCCAGACGCCAGGGTAACCATCCATCTTTGCTGCGCAGCGGGTGGCCAAGAGTTTTAAGCTACTTTAAGTGCTGTGACCGGAAGGACCCAAGACGGAGTTGGCACGTTGATAATATAGTGAGAAATGAATAATGTACTGATGAACCAATCAACGGAGTACTAGTCATCTCACAAACTAGTAATGAACGCCGATATATAGAGTTACTGTATAAAATGATGTCTTATGAACGAATAATATAGGCAGAACATTCTGGAATCCTTACTCGTTAGGTTAGTAGGTTGACACGAGAGAAGTCAGTTGCGATACATACCTGCATGGCTGACGACTTTCGGCAACTCACTGCTTGTGCATCATGTTGTGGGGGAATTTAAAGGGGCATGTCCGGTGGCGAGTCGATTTAGAAGGGCATGTCCGGTAACGAGTGGAGAGGAAAGAAGAAAAAAGAAAAAAGAAAGAAAAAAAGAAAAAGAAAAAGAAAAAAAAAAGAAAAAAAAAAGAAAGAAGAAAAAAACCATGATGCCCTTCGGCCCTTCCAGACCCGATGCTCACGCGGCAGCCCCTACACTACCAAGCAACGAAATACAACGAGAAAGCCTAAATCATTCGCGTGCTCAACTTGTGTGAGCGGGTAATCTGTTTCTAGCTCCAAAGCCTTACACATGGGCAACAAGACAAAAGAAATTCCATCCCAATCCAACCCATCCATCCAATCCAGCCCAGACATGATGACCACAATGACCACGTCGTCCCGCCATCGATACGTATCCTTGACGCCTTGACCAAATTCCAATGTTAACCGTTTTTCCTTAATCCTCGTCTCACTTCCTTTTTTCATTCGTCTTTTTTTTTTTGTCATTTATTTTCTTTTTTTTCTCTCCTTTTTTTTTGGATTTATCCACTTTTCACCAGAATCAGGTCTTGCGAATTCAAGAACAGGAGAAATGGAAAAAAAAAGGAAAAAAAAAAAAAAAAAACTCATA
>SRPW01001024.1:0-13119 GCA_018360225.1 Claviceps pusilla | reverse complement strand
ATAATAGGTCCCCCCTTTATAGAAGAAAATATAGCTTATTCTAAGCTACCTAAATTAAAAAAAAAAAGAAAAAAAAGAAAAAAAAGTAAGTCTATAGTAATTTATATATAAAGTTAAGAAACTAAAAGGAAAAAAGAAACAAGCTATAGGAGTCTGTATATAGCTAGGTTATATACTAACCTATAGAAATTATATAAATAAGGAAAAGAAACGTATATAAGTAAGTTAGCATAAACATCTATATCCCCTATAGAACTATTAAATCCTCTAAGGTTTACCTCTAGTATACTACTACATTCTACGCTATTGCTACTTACTTCTATTGCTTAGAGATGTGTTACTATTACTAGAGGACTTATTACTACTAGCTACTCTAAAGTTATTAAGGTCTATAGCGTAGCTCTAGTATACTATTATAAAACAGATATCTCTAGTAAGGGAATATTAAACTATAGGGTTAGCTAGGACCCTTTTAAAGATTTTCTACCCTTTATAGTTAGCTATAGTATTAAGGGTATATATATTAAGGGTTATAACTATAGCCTTAGCTTCTTCCTAATATTAAGCAAACTCTGCGTTATTATAGAAATATACTATACTAAAGTTAAGCTCCTACTTTATTTTAAGGGCACTTATACTATATTAATCCTTCTAGGTATTATTAATATAAAAGTTATAGGTTATCCTATTAGCTAGTATTTAAATATAGGTAGTGAGTGTTTAGACTTTCTTAGTATTAATGTAAAGAACCTTATAATAGATACTAGCGAGATATAAGCAATGCCTAATAAAAATACTAATACAGTCTCCTACTAGTCTATAATAGATAAAGGGAATATATCTAGCGTTAGGATAGTTATAGGTCTTAGTGAGATAGATAAAGAAATTAATAAACTGCTAGGCCTATAGGATTCTAGGGAGGATAATCCTATCTTAAAGGTTTATTACATCCTTAATACTACTTCTAGTATAGGTTTAAAGGTTTTACCTAGTAAAAGTCTTATTAATATAAATAGTAATAGTTAAAGAGAGCTAAATAAAAGCATTTATACTAAGTTCTATAATATAGTGAATAAAAGCTATGTTTAGCTTTAGTAGGCTACTGTTTATTAGGAGGCAGTGTAATCTATAAACCTTATAAAGTAGGAAGGTTCTATAGAAACTACCTTTAATAAGGTCCCTAGTAGTTATAATGTAGTATAATTTAAAAATAAAGGGTTTTCTTATTTATCTTATACTGCCTATAGTATTAGCACTGTAGTAAGCCTTAAAACGTATATTGCCTAGCTTAGTAAAGAGGTTAAGTATTTCTTTATAGTCTTAGTTAATTTCCTCTCTAGTAAAGAGGGTCTCTTAAGGCAGCGTTAATATTATATAGCTAAATATTATAGTTTTAGTGTTAAGACTAAGGAAACCCTATATAGCTATATAGGGAAGACAATAGTTTTATATAGAAAAGTAGCTATAAAAAGAATAGTAGAGAGTGTAGTAAGGTATAGGGAAACGCTAATAATAGTAATAAAGAAAATAAAGAGAGTAACCTATAATATAAAGGTAATAATATTATTAATAAAGAGGAGGTTATAAGAGAGTTATAGTAAGGTGAGTTTTTTTGTGCTTAGTAGTATGCTTAGGCGGCTAGGCTATAGCCCTAGCTAAGCAAATAAAGACCCTTAAATATTACTATTTTCTATAACCTAAGGTAGGCGCCAGTATAGGTAAGGTTTCCTATACAAATAAGGATATAGTTTTTATAGCTTAAAGTTAAGAACACTTATATGCCTTATTCACTACTATTATTATTTAAATATAGGTAAAATCCTATAGAGATTTCGCGTTCCTAGCAGTAGACGTTATAAATATTAAGTAATTCTACTAAACTATTATATTTCCTGCTAATTTTATTCTCTTAAAGTAAGTAAGTAATGTAGAAATTAAAAACTATTTACACTTATATAACTACTAGAATTCCTATAATAGAGAACTGCTAAAGCAATAGTGTAAGAAATAATAGAAGCACTAAAACATCCTACTAAAGGGATTAATAGATTCCCTCTTTTATAGTGTAGCCTTTAAGCTGCTTATAGCAGCTAGCTAGCGTTTTATATATATAGAATACCTTAATTAGGGAGTTAAGGTCTTATCCCTAATGCGCTTAATAAATCTTATTATAGTTAAAGTCCTAGGGGTGCCTATAGTTTTAATAGTTTATACCTTAGCCTTAATAGCCTTTACTTTAAACTAGAGTAATTTAATAAAGGATTTAATAATAGAAATTAAAGCTATTATAGTAGACTTATGTTTTTCTAATATAGTAAGGCAGAATTCTGCGTCCTTAATAGTCTTTGCTATAGTTATAGACTTAGTAGCCTCCTTAATTCTAGCATTAACTATTCCTAGAGTGTTGGTTTTTATAATGTTATAGATATCTATAAGGCTTTTAATGCTATTATAGTGTTTTTTAAACATTTTGCTATAGTCTGTTATAGTAGACTAGAGGGCTGCTACGGCTGCCTCTAACGCTATAATGTATGTAAGGACCTTATTATATACGCCTAATAACTGCTTAGATATAGTAATAGCTACTTAGGCGCTTAGTTTAAGGATCTCTGTAAGATAGAACTTACTAACTATTACTAGAAGGCCGCTAAGGGTCCTATTTAGGTGGCTAAAAGCATTGCTAATACGTTCAGTAATGATAATAGATTTCGCTAGGAGCTAGGAAGTTTAGTAATAGTTTTTATAGTTACCCCTATCTTCCTAAATAAAAACTACTATTTAAAGGGAGTTCTAAGTAGTATAAATTATAAGGAGTTCTAATTTACCTTTAGCTTAAGCTTTATTGCCTTTTATAGTAGCTACTATAGCCTTATTACTTTAGGCCTTAAGTCCCTTAAAAATATTAATATAGTAGGCCACTACTTTTAAGTATAACTTATAGAGAGAATTATCTTTTTTAATGCTAAATCTATTATAGCTAATTCTAGCTCCTGCCCTAGTAAATTCTATGCTATAAATATAGAGGGCATCCTTAAGGGTCTAATCCTTTTTCTTAGGTCCTTACTTATTAGTGTATTACTACTTTATATAGTTCTTTCCTATATTAACTATAGCAATAAAGTTAATGTTATCTAATACATTGTAAGGTATATATACATTGCTATTAGCTTTTATAAATTAGCAGAGGTGCTAGTGTATTACAGTATTAGCAACGCGCTTTATAGCTTCCTTAGTAGTAGTTACTAGCTTATTAGTTAGGTTTATTAAAGATAGGCCTACTAGGGTTTCCTCTTTAATGTTATTAGTGTTATTTAGCTTCTAGTTAGGGTCTGTATTATTCTTATTAAGGACGTTCTTATTTACAGTATAGTTAGCTATAGTAGGCTAAGGCATAGCGTAGAGTATGCCTAAATTATTACTATCTTTACTATAAAATTCACTGCCCTAGGTAGCTAAAGTGCTCCCTAGCTAGCTAGTTAGAATATTAGTTTTCTAAAGATAGGAATTAAATATAAAACCTAATAGGTTAGCTAGGTTAATATTATAGGAATCTATACTATTCTTAAGGTTTAAAACTAACTATTTAAGGAGGATTATAAGAAGTTAGTAGTAAGGAGGGGGTTTAATAAGGGCTTTAATATATAAGTATAAGGAGAAACGCAGGAGTTTGCTATATACATCCTACTAAGCCTTCTCCTAACTTAACTTCTACTAGGTATTAGTGTAGTAATTAGTAAAACTAGCGCTAAAAACCTTAAGTTAGTAGATTTAATATATTATAAAAAACCTTAGAGAGGTTAAGGGTTTAGGCAGTATGTCTATATAGGCTAAGGAAAAATATAAATTAAGTATAAATAACTACTATAAGAAAAAAGGTAATAGTGTATAAAATTTTAAAGAAAAGAAAGATAGAAAAGTAAAGAAAAGAAAGTAAAGAAAGAAAGAGAAAGAGTATAGGAAAGGAAGGATTTTATATACCCTAATAAGGCTTTATAAAAGTAAGCTTAAGGTAAGCTCTTATAGTGTGTAGGGAGTTAGAAAATAATTAATATTTTCTACTAGTAGGGAATTCTCTATATACATTTATAAAATTAAACGTAGAGCTAGTATTATTAGAATTTATTAATTAGGAGGCGCTATAAGGCCTTTCTTATAGTATTTCTTATCCTAATTAATAGTGTTCCTTATAAGGTACTTATTAACTATTTTAGCAGTATTAATACGCATTTCTTCCTTAAAAATCCACTAATTATCCTTAGTAAAGTATCCCTTTTAGTAGACTAAGAAGTTAATATAAGGCTTCTTACCCTTTTTTTAAAAGAATTATATATAGTAATCTTAAATTCTCTTAATTTCCTAGTAGTTTACCTCTTCTAATTTAGTTAAGTTTACTAGTAGTAGCGCTAGCTTAATTCTTTTAAAAGGGTCTTTACTCTATTATAGTTTCTAAATATAAGCTATAGAAACTACTAAATAAACCTTTAAAGTTAGTAGAAAGTTAAGGTAAAAAGAGAGAGGAGAGATTTACTTTAAAACCTTATATAGTTTAGCGCACTAGGGAGACTATTTCTTCTTAAGCCTACCTAAGAGCTTATATCCTAAGTGTAGCCTAAGGTATACTATATCTTTAATATTAATATCTATAGGGTTATGCCTAGAGTTATATTAGATTTTTATAAGTATAGCTACTACTATAATAGTGTGCTTAGCCTCCCTTTAGTATAACTTCTAAAGTACTAAGAGGTTAGTGTTATTAGGATTTATAATAGATTTATTTAGATCCTTAAGGAGGTCTACTACTATAAGTAGCTTATAACTAAGTATAAGTTTGTTAGGTAATTAGTTAATTAAGGCCATAGCTATATTGTTAAGGTAGTGTTAGAATGCTAGAAGTATTAAAGGCTAGGGGATATCTAAATTAGTTATAGTATAATACTATACTGTAATAATTATAGTCTGGTTTTTACGCTTTACTATGCTATTAGTTTATAGGTAATACGCTATAGCTATAAGGAATTTCACTTCTAGCTTATAGAAAAGCATAGTTTAAAGGTTAGAAATAAACTTAGGGTCCTAATTACTAATAATTTCTTATAGTAGCCCCTAGTTAGTAAGGTAAAGTCCCTTAAATAGGAGTTTAGCCTAAATTTCTACTAAATACTCTTTATAGCTAGAGATAAGAATTATTTTCTTACTAAAGAGATAGTTTACTAAGTAAAGTAAATTATAGGTAGTAAATCCTTCTACTGCCTATATTATATTTATAGAGCTAACTTCTAGTATATTAGTAATAAAATCTAATAAAATACTATAAAAAGGCACTAGCTTTATTTAAAGGGGTCTTATTTCTCCTAGGGCTTAAGATTAGAGAACTATGTTTTCTCTATAGATATTATAGTGCGCTATATAGGTATATATCTAGCTGCTTATTTATAGAAAGCAGATAATAGAGAGCTTTTTAGCTATTCTCCTTATGCTAAAGTAGTAAGTATTATTATAAGTAAGCTAGAGGAGAGCTTTTATATAGTTTTAAGGGATATAAAGTTAGCGTAATCCTTCTAAATTATAGTAGTAGAGAAGTCTATTGTCTTAAAGGTCCTAGCTATATAAGGGAATTTGTAGTTAGTTTTAATTAGCTTAGCATTGCCTCTCTCTATATATAGTAATACCCTTAATAATCTAGCTATACTTTATATTATACTAATACCCTACTATAATAGAATCTTTTAGGTTATTATTTATAATAGTGAATGCTATAGATTCCTCTCTAAAGTATATATAAGTATTAAGTTTATTAAATTTACTATAATTAGCTGCTTCCCTATAGCTAATGTTAATAGGCAAGCAAGAGAGTGCATTAGAAACTATATTTAAAGTGCTAGGAACATGGATAATATAGATTTTAAACTACAAGAGATAATTCATAACCTTAGTAAGCTTAAGGTTAGCCTTATTAAGATTTATTATTATAAGCAAGGTATACTAGATAATTCCCTTTGCTAGTAAGTAATTAGTAATAATATTTATAAGTAATAAGTTAAATTAGGCTATTTTCCTTAGCTTCCTTATCCCCTATATAATAGTGGCAACCTTTGCTTCTATTAAGCTATACCTCTTTTTAATAGCTAAGGTTAGCTAGGAGAGGAATAAGATAGGGCAGAGTTTATTACCACTAATATCTTTCCTAGGGATGCTAGTATTATTCTAGTTAACTGCTAATTAGAAAGCATATAGGCTAAAACCTTCCTTATATATATTAACCTTAAAGAAAAGAGGCCTTTTAGGGTTATAGTGCTAGAGTAGAATTTTAGTGTATAGGAGTTCCTAAATTGCTTTAAAGGATGTAATTTCTTACTTAGAGGGTATAAAACTTACCTACTAAGCTACACGTTTTTACGCCTACTTAAATAACCTAATAGGGAGCTTATTTTTCTTATAAAGATTCTAAAGTATTTTAGTCTTCCTATTCTATAGGGGTTTAATATATAGGTTAAACTAAGGAACCCCTATATAGAGAAATCTAGCTATTTCTATAAAAGTTTTAAGGCTTAAGAGTGTAGTAAGTATTTAGAGGTTCTTAAATACTTTAATATAGTTACTAGTGTTAGTAATGCCCTCTATATTTATAATAAAACCTAAGAGTTAAATTAATAAATAGCTAATAAATAATTTCTTAGCTGCAATATATAGGCAGCACTTCTTAAGGATTTTAAATATAATCTTAAGGTAGGCTAGGTACTCTTTAAGGGTATTAGAGAAAATCGCAATATTATTAATATACACTTATATAAAGGCACGGTGTTTATAGAATTACTTATCTATAAAGCGCTAAGTATATACTAGGGAATTCTTATATCCTTATATTATAACGTAGAATACTTTAATTCCTCTTTTAGAGATAATAGCTATTTTATTATAGTGTTTACGCTATACTAGGAGTTAGTTAAAGAAACTAGAGGCATTAAGGAGGGATATCTAATACTTTCTGCATGTATTCTTTATAATATCCCCTTAGTTAGGTAAAGGGTATATGTTTAGAATAGTAATACTATTTATAGGCCTTATATTAATTACTGCCCTCCCTTTATATTCTTTCCTAGTGTTACACTAAATAAGAAAGCTAGGGCATAGGCATAATACCTTTTCTTCTACCCTAAGGTAGGATACCTTACTAGCTTTATACTTTTTATTAAAGATTTTATAGAATTTCTTAAAATCCTTCCTATCTAGGTAATATACTTATAAGGGTTTTAGTTAATTTTACTAGCTATTAATAAAATTAATATATATCTACTCCTCCTTAGATATTAGCACTACCCCTTAGTTGCAGTAAATGTTATATTTATTTATAAGTTTAATAAGTTTTTCTACAGCTACTAGGTTAAGATTTGCAATTTTAACGCTAAATTTATTTATAATAAATAGGACATTATTAGGGTATATAATGCTATATAAAGGGGCGCTGCTATTAACCACCCTAGGGTTAAGGTTATTAGTAGTGTTCTTATTATCTCCCTTAGCCTTAGGAGGGAAGATATCCTTTAGCGCTACTAGCTTTTTATAGCCCTATAGGATATTAATATTATAACTATAGAAAGTGGAGAAGGTCTTAATGTTATCTATAGTAAAGTGGGAGTTTACTATATCTAGGCCTTAAAGGTTCCCTAGCCTTTAGTTAGGCTTAATATAAATTAGGAGGTTTATAAAGTTATAGATTAGTAAGCATTTTACCTGCCTATAATCTATAATACTATTAAAAATCTAGTGGTTCTTTAAGATAAAATAATAGACACTAGTAGCCTTATACGCTATATAGTCCTTCTAGAAAACTGGCACTATTTCTAAGCTATATAGCAGTATAGTAATATAGTGCATTATAATAACCCTCCTAGTTAGAACTATATTAGTAGGGCGGAAAATATAGCTAGGCATAGTTATATTATATATAGATTAGAAAACAACCCTAGGGTTAACAAAGTTGATTTTAATACTATAATTATGTATAAAATCTATACTAATTAATAATTTTAGTGTAAGTTTTTCTATTATATTAGTAGTTACAGTAAAGTAACTAGATACTAACTTCTCTCTAGCTTTACCCTTAATATAGAAGTTAAAGGTAGTGGTTTCTATAATATAAAAGGAGAAATTTATACTATTTATAGGTTTAGGCTTCTAGGTTCCCTATTAAATATTATAACTATTCTATTAAAGCCACTCCTTATTAACTAGTATTAATAAAGTTCCTATATTAAGGCAGATTTTATAGTCCTGCCCTTAGTTATTAAAGCAAAGGTTTACCTTAAAATAAGTAGTTACCTTTCTTTTTCTAGTGATTTCTAACTAATATAGCTATATAATAGCTTTAATAACCTAACTATTAGTTAGTTCTCTAGATACTGTGATTTTTTTATAGTGTATAATAAGGGGAGATATAGGTTCCCTAGCGTAGAAAGCGTCTATAAAGTTAGATTTATTCTTATTAAAGTTACTTTTAATAACTCCCTTCTTAACTATATAGTATTCTAATAATGCTAGGTAGGACTCTTTAGCTTCTATATCTAAGTTATCTACTATAACTATATAGTTTATATTATTACTATCCTTAGGCGCCTACTTCTTATAGAATTAAGGCCTATAGCCTTTATAGTTATAGTAAGGGCGCCTAAAGGAGTTATAGTAATAGGTTTTAGCTTCCTTATATTACTTAGGGGTGTCTAACTCCTTAGTGTATAAGGTAGCTACTAGTATGCCTCTATTAGAATCCTTAGGGGACTACTATAGGGCCCCTTTATAACCTTTATAGGAATAACTATAGTTAGGTTAAAAAGGGTATAATTAGCCTTATAGTTAGTAGTTCCTATGTTTATATCTATTACTAGATCTGCAATACCTTTTATAGCTTTATAAGTATTAGCAGCAACTACCCTATTAGCATTAAGGTAGACTATAGCTACTTCTATAGTAGCTATTGCGCTAGGGGGGTCTGTTTTAGTAAGTATTAACGCTATAGTAAGGGGGATCCTTAGCTATAGAGTCTAAGTCCTTTATAAGGAGGTAAGTAGAAGACTAGATCTTATTCTTCTTAGCTCTATAGTAGGTTTTATTACCTAAGATAAAGTCTTTTAAGTCCTATCTTTTACCTTCTACTAAATTAATATATATATTATAGTAGTCTAATTCCACTAATTAGGGATAAATTTAGTAAAGTTCTATGTAAAGTTTATAGTAAAGATATATAAAGAGCTAAAGATTAGTAGATTCCCTATTAGCTCTAGTATAAAAGAAAATCTTAGTAGTAAACTTATATAGTAATGTCTTAAATAACACATTATCCCTAGTGAATTTAGCTTAATTAAGCTATGCTATAGTATTTTAGATCTTAACGCTAAATTCCTTCTTAACTGTAGCAAATACTAACTTAAGGTTATAGAAAATCATAGCCCTTTCTATATTATTAAGATATTAATAGTACTATATATAGGCAGCGCTATAGAAGAGGTACTATACTTAGTGTTTAATCTATTCCTAGCAGTTAGGACTAGTATAACTATAGTAGTCCTTAACTGCCTAGATCTAGAGATCTATATCTATAAAGATAGTGGATTTACCCTTATACTTAATAGCTTTACTATTAATATTATCTAGATCTATCTTAGGGTTAAGATACCTAATATTGCTAAGCTTTTATAAGGGTTCTATTAAATAGTTTATTATTAAAAGGGCTTAAACTATAGGATCCTTATAAGGGTTCTTATCCTTAGGTTGCTATTCTATAAGTGCAAACAATAGTTCCTAAGCATATATAGCGTTCCTTAGGTATAGCTTATTATAAAGTAAGGGGTTACGTAAAGCCTTATAAAATTCTCTATTTACTAGGTATCCCTTAAGCTAGGAGGTCTTAGCGTAGTAAGCATTAAAGGTTATTATATAAGCTAGTTATGCTTACGTGCCTATTATTCTAAAGGATACTATAAGATGCTATATATTTAAGGTTAAAGCCTACCTTAAGGCAAATAGAGGGTATTAGGCTAGTTCTATAGTTTACTAGTAAGATTTAGCTAGTTTAAAGGCTTCTAGGGTAGCGGTTAAGTAAGTTACTGCTTTACTAATTTCCTTTACACTACTATAGTAAATCTTATTAAAAGCAGCCTCTTATTAGTTACGTATATTAGCAAGAAATTACTAAAATTTATTATATATATTAGGCTTACATTATTACCCCTAAGTTTCTATTACTAGTAAAGGGGGTATATATTCTACCTAACTATTAAGGGAGTAAAAGATTATCTTATTTTAGTTAATTTCTATAGAATTTAATAGTGCTTCTAAAAGAGGATTTAATGCGCTAAAAATTATATAAAGGTAGATTCTTATTTCTAGGATAGTTTCCTAGTAGGAGCTAGCGCTAATATAATCCCTTTTTTATAAAGAGGCGTTATTTTCCTTAGTATAAAACAAAATATTTAGGGTCTTTAGAGGTCCCCTAATTTCTATACTTATAAAGTCTCCTATTAATTTATCCTTTAGAACGCTAAATATACCTATAATATTAGTGTTTTCCCTATGTTTTAGGCTATTCTTTAGCGTAGTAATGTTATTTTTTAGTGCTAGATTTACTTATTTAAAAAGGTATTCTAGCTTAGCTTTATAAATAATACCTTTTATTGTTTTTTACTTAGTATTAACTATAGTAAAATCTATAGGGTTTTAATAAATAAGTCTTTTAATAGCTAGGGGCTCTAGGTAAATCTAGAGGTTGCTATTAATATATTAATATTTAGCAAGAGTTTAAAGGTTCTTAATATTTTCTTATAATAGAAGTAGTCTTTTCTTATTCTTAAGGTTAGGGAAGTCTTAGTAGAAAGCCTAAAAATAGTGGATTTACTATAGTTAGTTTTCTATAATAAAGCTAGTAATTAAAGAATTTAGGCTAATAGGTAGGCTTTGCTAGTTTTCTCCTATTATTAATATAAGGTTTATAGTTTTTATTATTAGCTTTTATATAGTAAATAGGCGTATGAAAAAAATAGCAATTATTACTACTTATTATATACTAGATATTATACGTAAGTTAGGGGTACTTATATAATAGGTATGGTACGTTATAAAGTTATAAAGAGAAGGAACACTTAGGTTATAGGTAGGTGGTTGAGTGTATATATGGTTAAAGTTGTTCATTACTAGAAGAAAGGGGGCGGAACCCTCCTATATGCGGTGGGTTCCGCTGTTGTGTGCAGACCGTAACAATAAGACGCTATGCGTCTAAGGTTAGAGCTTACCCTAAGGCAAATAAAGGGTATTAGGCTAGTTTTATAGTTTGCTAGTAAGATTTAGCTAGTTTAAAGGCTTCTAGGGCAGTGGTTAAGTGAGTCACTATATTACTAATTTCCTTTACGCTACTACAGCAAATCTCGTTAAGGGTAGCCTCTTACTAGTTATATATATTAGTAAGAAATTACTAAAATTTATTATATATATTAGGCTTATACTATTGCCTTTAAGTCTCTATTGCCTATAAAGGGGGTATATATTTTACTTAACTATTAAGGGAGTGGGAAATTATCTTATTTTAGTTAATTCCTATAGGATTTAATAGTGCTTCTAAAAGAGGATTTAGTATACTAAAAGTTATATAAGAGTAGATTCTTATTTCTAGGATAGTTTCCTAGTAGAAGCTAGTACTAATATAGTCCCTTTTCTATAAGAAGGTATTATTTTCCTTAGTATAAAACGAAATATTTAAGGTCTCTAGAGGTCCCCTAATTCCTATACTTACTAAGTCTTCTATTAATTTATTCTTTAAAACGCTATATATACCTATAATATTAGTGTTTTCCCTATATTTTAGGCTATTCTTTAGTATAGTAGTGTTATTCTCTAGTGCTAAATTTACTTATTTAAAGAGGTATTCTAGCTTAGCTCTATAGATAATACCTTTTACTGTTTTCTACTTAGCATTAACTATAGTAAAATCTATAGGGTTCTAATAAATAGGTCTTTTAATAGCTAGGGGCTTTAGGTAGATCTAGAGGTTACTGTTAATATATTAATATCTAGTAAGAGTTTAAAGGTTTTTAATATTTTCTTATAATAAAAGTAGTCTCTTTCTATTCTTAAGGTTAGGGAAGTCTTAGTAAAAAGCCTAAAAATAATGGATTTACTATAGTTAGTTTTCTATAATAAAGCTAGTAATTAGAGAATTTAGGCTAATAGGTAGGCTTTACTAGTTTTCTCCTATTATTAATATAAGGTTTATAGTTTTTATTATTAGCTCTTATATAGTAAATAGGCGTATAAAAGAAATAGTAATTACTACTACTTATTATATACTAAATATTATATATAAATTAGGGGTACTTACACAATAGGTATAGTACATTATAAAGTTATAAAAAGAGGGAACACTTAAGTTACAGGTAGGTGGTCGAGTGTATGTATGGTTGAAGTTGTTCATTACTAGAAGAAAGGGGGCGGAACCCTCCTATATGCGGTGGGTTCCGCTGTTGTGTGCAGACCGTAACACTATCCAGTCGATAATATACTGATGGTCTTAACGCTTTTCTGGTTTATTCTTACAACAAATTCCCTAGTCAGGGCTAATAATCCTTCTAAATCTAGAGATTATTAGGGGGAGGGAGGGGTCTGCATCTGGCAATATTTACAGTGAAGCAGTATCACTAGCACCACTTTATAAAGGGTCGCAAGAGCCTTTATGGGTTAACATCCTTATGATTAGATAGTCTAATATTCTAGATATCGGATTTAGCAGGCTTTTAGCCAAGATTTCGTCCTGGTTAGTTGATCCCTATACAGGCTTTAGTATAACAAAGGGTCGGTCGGTCGATAAACGAGGTTTTCCCTGTGGATAATAGTATAAACTATAAGATTCTATACTCTAGAAGGTTAATTCTAGCCAATGTAGCGAAAAAGAATCTATTTCTTTTACAAAGAAGCTGTGTTTCTAGAAGCCTAATTCTAGCTAATGTAGCGAAGGAACCTTCTTCTCTTAGCATAAGCACTTCTACAACGTGTAGGAAGCACTTATCTCTTCTAGGGATAATTCCTAGCTAATCTATAAGTATATTATTAAGGATAAGAGAGCTTACTAATTAGTAT
>SRPW01001023.1:0-13120 GCA_018360225.1 Claviceps pusilla | reverse complement strand
AGAAAAAGAAAAAGAAAAAGAAAAAGAAAAAGAAAAAGAAAAAGAAAAAGAAAAAGAAAAAGAAAAAAAAAAAAAAAAAAAAAAAAAAAAAGCAAACATGAATATACAAATACAAGACAAATCTCAGCTAATCCCCCATAGATGTCCTACGACACCCCCTTCGGCACCCCCCTCACCAACAGCGCCGGCCAAACCCTCTCCTCCATGCCCCTCCGCCAGCAACTCAAACACGGCTTCAAAGACATGGGCACCCGCTCCTTCTCCATGGCCAAAAACTTTGGCAAAGTCGGCGCCCTCTTCTCCGGCATCGAGTGCGGCATCGAGGGCCTGCGGGCCAAGAACGATCTCGGCAACGGCGTCGCGGCCGGGTGTTTGACGGGGGGGCTCTTGGCCAAGAACGCGGGGCCGCAGGCCATGGCGGGGGGTTGTGTGGCCTTTGCGGCGTTTAGTGCCGCTATTGACGCGTGGATGAGGCAGCCCAAGGAGGAGTAGAGTTGGGTGTCTTTTTTTTTCCTCTTCTCCTTTTCTGTCCTTGTTTTCTCCCAAAAACAAGGAGACGGATGGGAATGGCGAGATGTACGAGTTGGCTGCAGGACGGTGTTATTTTTTTTCCTGCTCTTTCGTCGTTAGAGGGTGGCGTTCCGGTTCTTTCCTGGGTTTCCCCTTTTTACCTTTCCCTTTCTCGCTGCAAAATATGTCTTGCATATCCACGGCGTTCTCATGGGCGGACTTTCTTTTTTTTTCCCTCTCCACTTTCTTGGTCATGGAGTAGAATAGAGCAAGATGTGCTAGCTGGACAAGCCAGCTGCATTGCAGTATTTATCTGCGTGTATGATATTTGGTCCTGGTGCAGCAAGCATGAGGGCGGGACGTGACGGAATAGAGGATAAATATGCATTATAACATCGCAACACAGGGTTGCAGCTGGGCAGATATCAGACATTTCATTACGGACACATCATCACACACACACAATGCGTCTCCTCGGGACTGTCGAGAGAAATTCGCCATCAAGTTGTTCATGTCACGTCAAGTAGGAGGTATTCGTCTCCTCGTCCATGTATTGGAAACAAAACAGGCTCTCATATCCCAAACTTTGCCTTTAGGACGCCTGGTAGACTTCAAACGACCCAAATTCCCAAAACGCCGTCTTGAA
Source organism: Claviceps pusilla (assembly GCA_018360225.1). NCBI lineage: Eukaryota > Fungi > Ascomycota > Sordariomycetes > Hypocreales > Clavicipitaceae > Claviceps > Claviceps pusilla. The sequence continues at coordinate 11,964 of SRPW01001023.1, read as the reverse complement.
CAAACCAGGCTGGTTGGCCACCAGATCGGTACAGTTGCCGGGACCTGAATCATGTCAGCGCTTCTGTTCTGTACGACGGAATGGCATGCAAGAAAAAAAAAAAAAAAAAAAGAGGACTTACATCCCGACTCGCTCCAGCTTCCATAGACCAAATCGCCACAGAGGTCAATGTTGACAATGATAGAGTGGTTCTTGAAATGCGAGCCAATGTCGCAATCCGTGCTGGGAAAGTCGGCCGTGGCAATGCCCCATCCAGCGGGGTTGGGCTTCTTGCCGGTGATGTCGCTCGGGATGGCGTTTCTGGCAAACTGCCATATGCGAATGCCGGCGGCTCTCCATTCGACGGCCATGATGCTGCCGCCGGCGGAGTTGAGGGCGGCGCCAAACGTGGAGTCGGGTTCTTTGACGCCACAGCCCGCGTTCTTGTTGATGCTGTGATCGCAATTGTCCTGCAGCGAGGAGCCCGTCTGCTTGCGCTGGACGCTCATGGAGCAATCGTCTGTGGTGTGGAGGGTCATGGCGTTGCCGTTGGTGCCTTGGTTGATGGACTCCATGATGTCAATTTCTCCGTGCTGAGGCCAGTGGAACGAGTCGGTAAGCCACAGTGCTGGCCAGGCGCCGCAGGCGTACGGCGTGTGCTTGACGTCGAAAACGAAGAGGCCGCCGTTGTACGTCTTCTTGGATTCAAGACGCACGGAGAAGCGGCCCGTGGATGCGTCGGGCTGGCTGCCGGGACCGACGGCGGTGTCGACGCGGAGGACGGCCGTGCTCGGAGTGGCGTAGGTGAGGTTCTGTACCTATTTGTGAGTTTCGAGACTCCTAAACAGTCATGCCGAATGCAGGATAAAATCTCACGCGGTTAAGAGCCTCTTCTTTCGGCACGTAATGCACGAAACCCTGGGCTAGAGAGTGGAATCGAGTCAGCCAGAGGCAGGAGGAGAGACGCAGAAGGATCCGAGTACGATGGGTAGTGTAATGTACCTGGGTCATAGCCTGTCTTGTAGTCGAATTGATCAAAGAAGGTTTCGCCAGCATCTACTGCGTTGTCAGCTTGCGACGGACTACATCTGTCGTCATCTCTTGCCTCTTGGCGGAGGGTGTATGCATCATGTTGTTCATCACGCACATGTATCCTGCAAATTGTATGTCAATGGCGAATAATCCGGGTACGAATTATTCTTCTTGCTCAGGGACACAGCCACCGCAACGATGATGATGATGACGATGACGACAACGGCCGCAACGCCGATCCAGATCTTGCGCGTCCAGTACCGGGGATTCCACCACGGTCGGCTGGTCGTCGCGCGATGACCATGACCTCTGTTCATCTCATATCGATTGTCCCCGTATAGCGGGTCCGTGTCTGCAGACTGGCCTTTGTCATGATACCTCGAATGACGCATGGTGGGCGTTGGGGCAGCGGGAGAGTTGTGAAGTTGTGGATATCCCAGACAGTCCCGTTGCCTGAGAGTCGAGAGTCGGCCGAAGTCTTTCAAACGAGCGACTGAAAGTTTGAAAGTATACGTCCAGTATTCGTGATCGTGACTTGTGTAGATGAAGACGAACAAGAAACACGGGAAGAAGACAAAGTCGACGGAAAGAGAACGGGTTTGGAAAAGCCGGTGCTGGTGCTTGGCGTCCACAAGCGCACATGCATCCAAAAGGCGGGCTGGCGTCGAAACTCCAAACTTCCGAAGGGAGCTGGCCCGACGCTACTGAACGTAAATGCCTGGCGTTGCTGCTGCTGCTCAGTGCTTGGGCGTCTGGTCGGCGTCTGCTCCGGACGAATGCATGACGCGCGGCGCGCATCATTGCCCACTCTTTTGCCCTTTTTTTTTTTCTCCTCGTTTCTTCTCTTCTCCTGTCAAGATGCGGCGATCCAACAGTCACAGTGGCAACATGGAGTCTCCGAACTCGTCAACTTGGCTGGGTTCTTCCTGCCGCGCGACATGAAGGCAGAAGACGGGGGCCGCTCACTGGCTCGCGTTAGGGATGAGTGGGGCGCGTGGCTTTAATGCCTGCACTAACGGCACTAACGGCACTAACGGCCGGCACTGCGCCTCAATAGCGCCTCCACTCCCCTGCTTTCCCCCTGAGCGTCTTGTTGTGACGAGCCTGTGACCGTGGTCATAGTATGATGTAGGATTCTTGTCCCCTACCATTGTACAATGGTGGAGCTGGCTACCAACTATATCTACGGGCACGTAACAGGTGCCGCCACTCAAAATATAATGCCCTTATTATTCTCTTAACCATTGCGATTTCAAATCTCCTAATTATTTTGTAAAGTAATTATCTAAATTTTTTCCTAATGTAAATACCTAAATACTATTCGCTAGTAATTAATTTATACCTATACTATTATTCTATTAAAAATGCTAATTATACAGTATTTATAGCTCCTAATCTTCTATAACTGCTTCTACTAAAGGTTCTCCCTGTCCTATAAGGTGCACTATAATCCTATTTATATTAAATTTAATAGCTATAATTCTTATTATTATTAGGGTTAATTATTATTACTATACGTTAAAGGTATTTAAATTCACCATTATTATTACGCCCGCTACCATTTTCTTTAGTAGTTAGTTTTACATAAAAATCGCCTCTATCTATATATATATCGCCTTAGTATTAGCGTCTAATGCCTTTATCTAAGCAGTTATCTATTCTATTATTATATTATATAATTCCTATTTTTTATATACCTATTTACTTACATAATTATTATCCTTACTATCCTTTTTAGTATTAAAAGAATTAAATAACTATATTAGTTTTAAAATATATAATTATTTTAATGCAAATAAATTAGCAATATTTACCTTTAGTTTATTAAACGTATTTTCTACTATCTTATTAATTACTTTCTTAACGGTTTAAACAATAGGTTTTCTATAATAGAAATTATTTAATCTCTCCTTTAATTCTAGGCATAGTCTAAGTAGTAATTATATTAGCTTATTTATAAAATTATTCATTATATCTATATAAATTTTCAATCCCGCATAAACAGTCTATCCCTAAATAGCTCTTACTAACACTAATTATACAAACACTTACTCTTTTAAATTCAATAGTCTATTTAACGTCTTTAATAGATTATAATTAGCATAGGTAATTATAGTTAGTTTAAAGTTTAAGTTTTTAGTAATAAACTCCTTAGTAATAAAAACTATATAAACTTTATTAGGGAAAAGTAGCTAGAATTCTAATAAAATAAAATTAACAATTAGTCTATAAAGGGTTTCCTAATTAGCATTATCGCCTAAGTATTATTGCGTTACTATAACTTAATCTTATAATAATATAGAGTTACTAGTTATCCTTACTAATAAGCAGTAAGAAGTATAACTACTTTAAGATTATATAAAGATAAAAAAAGGAAATAATAACTTAAAAAGATTATATAAAATAAATACTAAGGATTTTTCTTACACAAAAGTAAAACAAAAGTAACCTACATAGTACTAACACCACCCTACACTACCATACACTGTCATTAGTTATCTGCAGCTATTGCTAATTATTAGCTAGCATTCCAATTATACAACGCTTTTTCGCCGCCTATAAGCTTCACAATTGCTATAGTTATTATCTATTAATTATAGAAAGGAGCCAAATTATCAAACGTAACTAAGTATTTTATTATATTATTATATTTAGTCTACGCTATAATCTTTCAAACCTTATATGCTGCTAATTATATAGGTGCTATAACCCCTAACTCTTAATTATACTCATCATTAATAAATGGTTCTAAGTAATTAATAAATATAACTAGGTATATTTGCTATATATCTAGCAGCTTTAATTTATAAGCCAATCTCCTAATTCTCTATATTATAGTAAATAGTCCTATAAACTTTAGACTATATTTTAGGCTAATTAATTATAGGATAGTGTATAATTGTTCGTCTAATTTAATAAGTATACAATCTCTAACTTTAAAAAACCTTATATTATGCCTTATATTATAAAATCTTTTTATATATATTAATATAATTACAATAGCATTGTATACTTACAATCTCTTATATAGTTTATTAAATAATTCTAGTTTGTAATTATATAATAAGGAGTATACATTGTTTAGTGAAAATCCTAATATAAGTTTGTTTAGGGTATATCCAGTTGTTGCTAATTTTATATTATTAAACTTAAATTGCAGTTATAGCAAGGTATACTGCTATAATCTAGTGTTATCTAACTTCGCTATATATATCTAGATTGCAGACTCTATTATCTAAATTATACATTTAGTTTAGCCATCTATCTATAGATAATATGCTATAGAATGTAATAGCTTTATACCAATAAATTCCTAAAAGGTTTTCCATAATCCAGCCAGAAATTATATATCCCTATCACTAATTATTACTTTAGGTAGACCCTAATTAGCTACTAATAGGTAACTATATAATAACTTTACGTAATCTTTTGCTATAATATTGCTAATATATAGTGCTAATATAACTTATTTACTAAATTTATCTATAATAACTAATAGCGTGTTATTCCCCTTTATTAACTTAGGTAGCAATAGTAGGAAATTAATTAAAATTATATAGTAAGGAGTTAGCAGTGGCAATAATAATTATAGATTCCTATATTATAGGTATTGCCTTAGTTTATATATCTAATATAATAGACACAATCATAAGTATTCCCTTAAGTATTGCAATCCTTTATATATATAGAATTATTATACAATCTTACTTAACTTTACATAACCTATATGATTTCCATTGTGGATTGAATTAAAGAGATCCTTTATAGCTATTTTTAGGATATACAATCATAGCTAAAACCTAGGTGTTTTTTTCTAAAGTAAATTGTCTTTCTAGTAAAATAGCAAACTAGCCCTATTCTTAGGTGCTAATCTAGCATTGCCTTTTAATACCATTTTAATATACTTCTATATTAAATCATTATTATATTCTAATTATATTAATTGTTTATATTCTAGTAAGATACTTAATAATAATACTAACAGTCTTTATATATATAGAACTATGTTTTTAGGAATTAGCGCTGTAATTAGATTATGCTACGACCATATTGCTCTCTTAAAATCCTGCTATAATTTAGGTCTATTATCCAGTATATTATCCAATTATCCTAGTACATTATTATTATATATTAGCGCTATTATCCTTAATTAACTTAATACATCTAGTATTAAATAATCTTTTCTAGGTTTATATATAGTATATACGCTAAATTAACTAACATATTCTATTACTTAGATCAATTTTTTATTCACTATATATTAGCTTATTATATTTATAATATCTAGCTATTGCAATATATTTATAATAGAATTATAGTTAGTAAAACACACAACTAGCAGCTTTTACGTTGCCTTAATCTAATATCGGGATTTTTAGAGCATCTACATATAACCATAAATCTTAAGTTCTATTAACTAATATTGTTTTTTTGCTACTAACAATGTTCTTAATAAAAATGCAATTAGTTAGATAGCTATATAGGGAGGGTATTTAACAATATCTATATATAAACCTAATTTTGCAATTGCGTTATCTTTAACATAATATATTATAACACCTATACCTTAGCTAAATATATTAAAATCTATAAATAATTATCTCTTTAGCGAAAATAGAGTTAAAATTATATTCTTTGTTAAGGCTACTTTTAACTCGTTAAATACATTAACTTCTCTTATTATTAGTAATAGGATGCCTATTGCCTTTACTTAATTTTACCTTGCTAGTTTAGACTATTTTCCTACTTTTATAGGTTTTCTATTAGGGCTATCCTTTTTAATAACCTAATAAATATAAAGTAAATTTATTTTGCAGTCCTATAATGGTTTAATTATTAAGGCAAATTTCGGGATATATTATTACAACGCTCTGGCAAATCCTAGCAAATATTCTAATACTTATAAAGTCTTAGGGAATTCTAATTGCCTAATTACTGCTAGTTTTTTAGCTAGTATAGATATCCCTAAAGAATCTACTATCTTACCTAAGACCTTAGTTTTAGGATATACTATAAATGTTTTTCTAAGGCTAATTAACATATTTACATTAAGTAGTCTCTAATATATAGCCCTTAAATCCTTAAAGTGCTGTTTAAAGCTAGTAGATATAATAATAATATTATTATAATATACTATTACTTATATGCCCTATAGCAAATTGTCTATTCGCCACTAAACGTAGGCATTTAAACCTTTATACCCTATAATTAGGACATTAAATGTGTATTAACTATTGTATATAATAACTGTTAATGCCTATTGTGAATTTAGGTGAACTAACTATTAATAGTAAAACAACATTATATTTATAACTATAATGTATATAGCATTAGCTATCTTACCTAAAACTTTGTCCTATTGTCTTATAGGGTATGTATCCAATAGCAATATAGCATTTAAACCATAAATATTAACTATTATACGTCCCTTTTATTGCTCTCTCTATCCTATCTAAATAATAAATACTAGGAATGTAAATAGCACTTATCCTACTATATAATACGCTTTTCCAGTGGTTAATAATTTATACATTGTTTACTTAATAATGTAACAATTATTAGGTCCCACTGGATATACGTAATATTTTTTTAGGATTATGTTTTACTACCCTAGCTTTATCTAAATACATATTTGTTCGTTTTTTAGGATAGTTATAAAACCTTTATTTATAAATAATTATTAGTATTCTTAAAGTATTTAATAAATTTATTAGGTCTCCTCTAGGCATTTTAAATTATAAATATTCACCCTAGTGACTTTATTAACAATTATAGTTATATCCTTTCTAACCTACTTAGGTATTAATAAGTATTGTTTATTGTAATCCTTTATAACTAAAGCTAAATCTAACGCATTAGGTTTATGGGTTATATCCACAATATATACCGTTGCCGCTAAATTAATCGATTTAAATCGCCCTAATATCTAATTCCTTCTAATAATAACTGTCTTAGTTCCTATGTTTTATATAATAATCTTCCTTATTATACTATTAGCTACGGCAGCATAAATTCCTAAAGATTGTATCCTTTTAGGCTTAAATAATACCTAATTATACTTTGCTAGATAGTATATAATTAGTATTAACACTATCTCTCCCGCCTAAATTATAATAAGATTATAGGATTTAACTAGTATATCTACCCTCTACTTAGTGTACTACGCTACTATTAGTATAGCTATATTACTATATATTTAGATAATCGCTTTCCCTTTACTAACTATAATATCTATTTTCTTTAGTATAATATAGTTAGTGCTAATTAATAATTTAGCAGTTAGTAATAGCATTAAAGCTACTTCTTTTATAAAAGATATAATTACTAATAATCTATTTAGCGCTTATCCTATAAAGTTTATTAGTAATAAGATATATTTATTAGTCTAAAACTTATCTAATCTAATTCCTCGAACCTTAATAGGCATTGCTTGCATTTAGATTTTAAGTTCTAAATATAATTATATAAGCTATACACTATCTACTAAGGTAACTAAGCAACCTATATTATAATAGATATTGTGTTATATATTAGGTTTTGCTAGATCTAGATAAATCTATAATCTTAAATATATCTAAGCATAAAAAGCATATTTAAGTCCTATATTCTACTATAGATTAACAGTTAATTTATAAATTAGTATTAGCGTCTTTTTATTTAGTAGTAAATCTACTGCTACTCCTAAGACTTTATCTGTCTATAATGCAATATAATCACTTATATTATAAGCTAAGTAAGAAAAGTAAGAGTTTAAAATTTAATTATAAGCTACTAACGCTGCTTATTTAGGTATATTATAATCTTATTTAAGATATCTAAATAAAGCATTATTTAAAGCAAATTATATAGAGCAAAAACAATAAACTTACACTAGGTAATTAATACTAATAAATTATATTTGCTCCCCCTAGTTATTATTTATAGGAATACTACCCTAATTTTCCTAATAATCCTCCTACTACTTAACTTTAGGAAATAGAATTTAGGTATCTACATTGCTATTTAATTATATATTTACTATATTTCCTATTGTATCTATAGGCTAACTATTGTTATATAACTATAATTAGTCCTCTTATTTATTAGCTAGGTATACTGCCTATATTAGCTAAATAGTAGTAGATATTAGCTTTAGTTAGCGACTACTAAACAGCACTAACCTATCTCCTACTAGTCTCTGCTAATTGAATTATAGATATAGGTATAATAGTGCTTATTGCCTATTACCTCTTATACCCTGCTAGAATATTAGACCTCCTCTGCAATTACTATAAGCATTATTACTATATATATTTAAGTACTAACTAGCATTATAAGGCAATTATCCCCTGTTATTAGGGTTTGCTAAATTATATGTTTACTAACTAAAGATATTGTTTCGTCCTATAGTATACTACCTACGTTACTTGTCATGGCCATTTCCCACTGTTGGCGACTATAGAGTCAAAGGGCGTGGACTAGCTTGTTGTGCCAACAAGGGCATAAGGGAATAAGGCATATAGTGCCCTTACTATAACTTAGCGGCGCGCTAAGGGGGTATATAAAAGAGAGGATGTATATATTTATATAATAGGGTAGAGATTTATACCTTTAAACACTACTCTTTACCTAGTAGCTATATTATAGTATACTTTCTATATTTTAGTTTTTACTTTACTAAGTAATATTCTATTACTAGCTTTAATAACTAAATCTCTCTTTTCTTTAAGAATAGTAAACTATTAACTAAACTAAAATATTTACTAAAAGAGTTATTTATTTAACTAGCTATAACCTTACTATAGCCTTATAAAATACTAGCTATATACTAGGTACTATTAAAGAAAAGGGGTACCTTAAGATTAGAAATTCTAACCCTACTTATATAAATAATAATAATACTAATAAAGAAATAAACCTTAATAAAATAATTAAAAAAGTAGCTTAGTTACTATAAGCTACCTAAGTAACTAATAAGAAAAGGAACCTTAAGGCACTATAAAAGTCCCTTAAGGAAGTTAACCTTAGTAAAAACTATAAGAGTAATAAGCTTAGCATTATTAGCACCCCTAATATTAGTTATACTCTAACCCCTAAGCTATAAACTTACTTTATAATTATAGCGCCCCTTATATATATAAAACTTATAAAAGCCTAACTTAAGGCTTCTATATATAAAGGCAATACCTATAAAAGCCTTTAGAATTTCTTATTAAACTTATATATAGTATTTACTATAGACCCTTATATATTCCTTAGGGATGCTACTAAGGTAGTATATACTAATAGCTACCTTACTAATAATATAAAACACTAGTAAATATAATATATTACTATTAATAGCTTTATAGACTTTAAAGAGTATACTTAAATAGAATTTATAAAGTAGCTTAAGATAAAAACTATTAATAAAAATACACACTACTTAAAAGCTATTAGGGTGCTAATAAACCTTTATTAGAATAATTAAATATTATTTTAAACCTTTTTTTAAAAATAAAGTAAAGTTAAGGCTAAGCTCCCTAAAGCTATTTTAAAATAACTTTAAATTTATATATTTCTAAATAGCCTTAACCTTACTATTAAAAAGTAAATACTAAGCTAAGAGTTTCCTTAAAGCTAGAATTACCTTTAAGGCTAAGGTAGAAAAGTAAAAGTTACTAATAAAGGATCCCTAGGTAATTAAGAATAATTAACCTTAGTAGAATATAAGTAATAAAGATTATACTCTTTAATAATAAGCTAGGAGTAATATAACTATAAACCTCCTAATAATAGAGACTTTAATAATATTTAATACTATAAATACTAAAAGAATAGGTATATCTCCTTAAAGTACCTAAAACTAAACTATACTATTTATAAAAGTAATTAGTATACTATAAGCTAGCACTACCTATACTATAAAGCCCTAGCGCCTAAAACCTTAGATATAAACTTAATTCTAATTAACGCTAATAGGCCTTAAAAGTATACTCCCTTTATAACTAATACCCCTTATAAAATAAATACCTTAGTTATTAATAAGAATAAAAATAAAGAGATAAATAATAGAATAAAAATAAAGGTATTTATATAGTAGAATTACTACTAAGTAGCTATAAAAGTATTATTTAATTTAGGAGTAAAAAAATTAGTTATTTACCTAAAAATATTAAATAAGGGAGACTAGGTAAATATAAAAGTAGATATTATACCACTAGCTAGTGCCTTAGGTAATTTACTTAAGTATAAAGGTATATTAAATAAGTTAGTTAGTATTATTAATAATATAGGTTATAGTAAAATATATTAGGTTTACTACTATATTGCTAATATATAGGAGAACCTACTCTTAGGTACTAATTAGGTAAGAATCTATAAGCTATAAATTCTATCTTAAAATAATAAAACTTAAAGATATTTAATAATATAAGAATACCTTATATTTATAGGGCATTTAAAGCAAATTTACTATAAAAGAAAGAATATAATTATATTACTAATACTAGCCTTAGTATAGGTTAAGGAGATACTAAAAAATAATAAAGATAGAATAAGCCTATAAATAGTAGAAGGTAATATAGAAGAACCTTAGCTTAATATATAAAGTAAAGATAATAAGTAAGTAAGTAGTAACTTAACTATAAAGAAGCTACTAAAGGTATATACTAAGTTTATAAATATGTTCTTAAAAGAACTTATAAGCTAGCTCCTAGCCTTAGGAGGTTATATATATATAATTAAGTTAATTAATAGTAAGACACCCCCTTAGGGACTAATTTATAACCTTACTAAAAAGGAGCTATAGATTCTCTATAAATATCTTACTAATATATAGTAAAAAGGATAAATTTAATAATTAATAAGTCCCTTAAGCACCCTAATTCTATTTATACTAAAGAAAGAAGGTTAGCTTAAGCTATATATTAACTATTATAGCCTTAATAAGGTTATAAGGAAGGATAAGGCCCTATTACCTTTAATCTTAAAAATCCTTAACTAATTAAAGGGGGTAAAGATAGTTATAAAAGTTAACTTAAAAGACATATACTATTAGCTATATATCTATAAGGGCAATGAGTAAAAGACTATATTCTATTATTAATATAGGCATTTTAAATATCTTATAATACCTTTTAGCTTTATAAATACACTAGCTACCTTCTAAGAATATATTAATAATGCACTAAAAGAGCTTATTAATACTATTTATATTATTTATCTTAATAATATTTTAATCTATAGTAGTGACCTAGTAGTATATAAAGAGTATATTAAATAAGTTCTATAAAAACTTTAAAAGGCTAAGCTCTATGCTAACCTTAATAAATATAAATTCTTTATAATATATATTAGCTTCCTTAGCTTTATAATAATGCCTAATAGTATTAAGATAAAGCCTAAGTGTATTTAGGCAGTAGTAGAGTAGTAGCTACCTTATAGCGTGTTAAATATTTAATATTTCCTTAGATTTATAGGATTCTATAGACACTTTATTTAGGGATATAGTAAAATTACTATTTTACTCACTAACTTATTAAAAGGAGATAATAAGGGAACTCTATAGCTAAGTAATAGTAAGCTAGCTATATTTAATTAACTTAAGTAAAAGTTTTTAAAAGCTTTTATTCTTATTTATTTTAATTTAAAGGCACTACTAAGGATAGAAATAGATATATTAGCCTTTATAATTAAAGCTATTATAGCTTAGCTATAGCTAGGTAGCTAGCACCCTATTGCTTATATATTATAAAAGCTATTAAGGCTAAAGCTAAGATATATAATACTAAATAGCAAGCTTCTTGCTATTTAGGAAGCTTTTTAAATATAAAAATATTACCTAGCTTATTTAAAGTACCCTATTTAAGTAATTATAGACTACTTAAACTATAAGTACTTTGCTATAAAGCTAAAGCTATCTAGCTACTAAGTAAATACCCTTAATAAGCTATACCTATTTAACTTTATTATAAAATATTAACTAAGTAAGCT
>SRPW01001022.1:0-13126 GCA_018360225.1 Claviceps pusilla | reverse complement strand
AAAAAAAAAAAAAAAAAAAAAAAAAGAAACAAGATGAAAAGTCTAACCTTGTTGTCATAGAGCTCTAGCTGGATGCCCGCCTTCGAGTCCCTCCAGAACCAGAAGCGATCCAACCCCGACGCCCTACGCCGCCAGAGCATGTCAGACCAACACGCCAAGGGCGGCATGTTTAGCCAGTTTTTCCACAAGTTAGTCCTGCCTTTTTCTTTCTCTCTTCTGACGACGGACTATATCCGGTTGACAGCCCATTTACCCATGCTAATCGGTGTCGGCGTGAGCAGCAACTTTGGCCGAAACGCAAAGTAAAAACCCCCATCAAGACCTGGAGGCTTGTCGCACGAAGAACATACATGTGGCGAGAGACGGGCCTGATCTAGGGGAAGACACAACACAGATTGTATTATGGCACGTGTATTATACGCATTGCATGATTTTCGCATTTTTTCTTCACGGCATGGGTATGGGGTCATGGGCGTTTTGTGTTAGCAGAAAAAACCATGATGTGAAAATTGAGTTTCAAGATTTGCACATATTGAGATTCTTAATTCGATGAATGTGTCATGTTGTCATAGTCGGATAATGGCTAAGAATGTCGCGTCACCTTGTCAGCGAACATATTTGTGACACCTGCGATACACGGGTTTGATTCAAGGGGACAACATTACCTTGAGCCCCTCGAATAACCGACAAACATGCCATTTCGCAAGTACATCTCCAGAAAAAATGTTACTCAAATGACTATTCTATCAAGTTAATGCTCGAGTCTACACATGTCTGGCATGCCCGGCTCTACGAGTCCAAAAAGAAAGAAAAAAAAGTAAGAAAGAAAAAACAAACAACCCAAACCATACACGCCTTACAACAAACTCCTTTTGTAAAGTCAATGCCGCCGAAAACATTGTATAATCAACTTTTAAAAGCACTCCCTGGGAGGCATAAAGAGATTGGCACGTGCAAGGTTGCTCACGTCTTGACCATAAAAATCTGCAGAAGAGAAAGAAGAAAAGAATCAGTTCGCCTGCGGTCATGAAATAACATAACGAAAACCAAAGAAAAGGGGTATCAAAAAGAAGAGGGGAGGGGGCAATACCTGAGCCAGGGCCTTTGTGTCCAGCACTGCCTGCCTCTTCTGCGCAATGAACCGGGATCGCACAAAATTGCGACTTCCCGGCGCCGGGGTCCCCATTGTCGTAGGCGTGCTCGTCCCCGTGGTCGTTGCCGCTGAACTTGACGCCCTTGTCGTGGATTCTGTCTCCGCCTCCGCCTCCGCCTCATCCTCATTCCTCCTCGTCTTTTTCTTCTTCTTCTCTTTCTTTTCCTTCTTTTCCTTTTTCGACTTTCGCTTCGTGTTACGCCCTTCGTCTTCGTCGTCTTCGTGTTCCTTCCCCTCCTCTTTTCCGGCTTCTTCCGAGCCTACGCTCCCCCTGTTCTTATCCTTCTTCGACTTCTTCTTGGTCCGACTGCTGCCCTCCTCATCCGGGACATCGCCCTCGCTCGAGCCAACTGATGTCTTGGCCAGTCTTCGCTCCTCTTTCCTCCGTCTCTTCTCCTGCTTCTTGGCGTCCTGGCTCGATTCCGCCTCGCTGTCTTGCACTTCGGCCGCCTTGCGCTTCTTGCTCTTCTTGGACTTGTCGGGCTTGTCCTCGACACTCTGGCTCTGCGTGTCCGCTTCCGAACCATCATCCGCCACTGCCACTTCCTTCATGTCGTCCCCGACGAGGAGCCCGCCTCGTACGAAGCGCATAGGCCCCCATTTCGCCTCCACGTAGCGGTGTGTCTTGACCTCCAGCCGGGCCTGTTTCTCCCCCTCGATGAAATCCTCCGACTTGCCATTGAGTCGACTCAGTAGGTCGGAAAAGACGTCAAGACCCGTCACTTGATCCTGCTGGGCTTTGTTGAACCCAAGCCCCTTCATGTCGTCCTTGAGCGTGACCCGGATGTAAGATGCGTTGGCGGCGGTATAGAGCTCCGAATGCGCAGCGTCTTGCACACCCAGGTACTGTCCTGGCTGCCATCCCTGGGCCCGTAGGATCTTTTGTCCAAACGTGGTCGTGTCTCGAGTCCATTTCGTGTTGTTGGGATCCTTGTTGATTCGAGATCGACTGTGTGCGCCGGTTCAACGTTAGCGCTTTTTTTTCTTTTTCCGTTCGTACTCTCTCTTTTTTTTTTTTTTCTCAAGTATAGCAATGGCCAGCAAACGAGAAGGATATCTACCTCTTGTTCTCAGCAAGCAAGCCCATTTTGGTGATGGAGCGACACTGCCTGCGGAATGAGACGCAGACAACTCATCGACGGACAGACTTGTCAATGGTTTGAATGGGATTTCATAAAAAAAAATGGCCAGTGATTTGGTGGGGTCTTCAACTGCAGTGCTTGATTGGCCCATCTGTCAGATCCTCATGTTTCCCCCCTACTCCACCAGACACCACCCAAGTCACTCACTAGTGTATGTATTGAGCATGTCGATGCGCACGACATTGTTTGGCTCTCGTCAAACTTCTTCTTCTTCTGCTTCTTCTTTTTTCGTCAAAATTCCTTTATTTGTCACACCCAATGACTAAATAGCGCCTATTCAGAAAACAGTTCAAAAGACCCGTTTTGTGATACCAAATTCCAAAAACCTCCTCTGCAGAAATCAATGCCGAGAAGGGGCAAGGAACTGTAAACCTGGTCAAGATTCTAGACCTAACCTGCTGTTCCTTGTAGTCATGTCGACATTTTGGCATTCAGCCGCCGACTTTATGTAAAATCCACGATTCCTCAATCTGTCCCTGTTTCTTGTCAGATCCTGTTCCTTTTTACCAACCTCAAGATTCTAATCAAACAAATGCTCAATAATTCAGTTCTCCGCCGCCACCACCGCCACCACCGCCGCCAGAGACCTGGTCAAGATCTTCATAGCTCTTCAAACTGCGGCCCAGCACAGCTTCACGGGGCCCGCCAGCTGCTCCGCCAGCGCCGTCTCCCCAACGAGATCCGCCTAGACGGTTCCGCATGCCATCGGCACGGCCACCGCGTCGGTCGTAGGGACCGATACGGTATTGTCCACGGTTACTCATCCCACCTCGGCGGATGGGACCCGCACCACCGGAGCGTTCGTTACCCATCGCATTCCAACTACCCGCGGACATGCCAGTAAACATAGTCGGAAAGCTGCCACCAGGGATTGGAAATCCTGGCATGCCCATAATACCATTCATCGAGAAGTTCTGTAAATTGAATCCGCGAGGTGTTCCTGTGCTGGAATGACCATTTGCCGGTGGAAAGTGGCCATTCGAGTTTGCATCCGTTCTGGAGGGAGCAATATGTGCTGGATCCATGACATAGGCGTTGATGAGCTCAAACTGTAGTACTCTAGTTAGTTGCCGCAACTTCGAAAAGGACGAGAGAAAGACGAAAAAAAAAATCGACAAACCTCCTGCTTCATAGTCTCGAGGAACTCGCCATGCCGTTTCTCTATATGTTTCTTCCAGAAATGCTCCTCTTTGAAAAGTTTTGTGCATTCGGGGGCCTTGCAGCGCCACTTGTGCTCATCCTCTTTATTCACGTATTTGGCCAATTCTTCCTCAACAGCTTCTGCAACAGGACGACCGCCCAGTTTGCGAATGTCTACTGTTTGCGGTTCCAAGATTTGCATGATCTTGTCCTCAAATGTTTTGACCCAGTTGTAAGCTCGAAGCAGCTGCTGTTCTGTCTTGCTTGATGTATTGCGGAACTTCTTCTCGCCTTCCATCATCTCGCCATCTTCTTCTGGTTCCGTCCTCTTTTTTTCTGGAAATGGTTCGCCTGTCGCGCTTGCACGCGCCACGCTTCTTGCCGAAGATGAGAGAGTACCTCTGGGTCGTCGAAGGTGGCCTCCAGGGCATTTGCGCATCAGCTCGTGAACCGAGTCACTCTCGAATACACAGAAGAAGCAGAAGTGGAAAACTCTGCGCAGGTACTCAATCAAAAGATCAAGTTGCTTCTTCTTGATCAGTATATCTTCGTCATCAATCTCATCTTCAACGACCCCATCCTCCTCATCCTCCTCCTCTTCGTCTTCTCCCTCCTCCTCATCTGCCACTGCGCCGTCTTCACCATCCATTGCTTCATCGAGGGCAATTTGGCGCTGCTTTTTCATCTTCTTCACTGGCGTCGATGCGACAGCTGGCTGCAATCGACCAGCATTACGCAGATCCTCCACTTTTTCTTCCACTTTCAAAATCGCCTGGAAGTCTGAGCCGAAGTCTTCTTCAAATTTGTTCACCAGTCGTTGAACCAATAAGAGATCTCGCTCAATGCGCTCGGGGGCAGAAAAGAGATCCCACAAAGCTTTCCTTCGAGGGTTGTTTGGAGGATTGTGAACTCCCACATGGCAGACAAAATCGCCACGAACCTCATCTTTCACGGTCTTGCCATTGACCGCTTCCAGAGCTTTGTCCGCGGTTGACACTGGCAGTGAAGAGGTTATGTCCACGTCGCCGTCCTCATCCTTAGGATCAGATCGCTCAGCTGGTAAAGTGGTTTCCGAAGAGGGATGCAGCATCACCCATCCAATGCGGTGGTACCGTTTGCTTGGATTAGGGTCAGAAAGGGATAACCATTTAAAGCCACCTTCTTCTTCACCCAAGTTCTCCTTGCAGAACGTCTCCAAATTTTGCCGGCTAACGTGTGGCGCTATGGTCTTGATCAGAAGTGTAGGTTGAAATTGGTTTTCATCGCGAATGTCCGATCCCTTGACGGGAAGGAGATCCCCGACGCCGAGGATTTCATTGCTGGCCGTGGCCTCGCCTTCTTCCTTCTCGACAACACCGCCAGAGCCGTTGCTTTCAGCTTTAGGGATACCCTCTAAAGTGAATTCATCAAACGTTCCAGTTTCGATGTCTTGCTCCCACTGATTGTAGCAAACGCGACGAATTTCATTCAATTTGGATCGAAACTCGTCACGTATTTCTGGCACATATCGCTCCCTAAACCATTGTTCCTTCTTATGCTCGGAAACAAAGGCTCGTGCCATTTTGGCTTGGTTCTCTTCTTTGTAAGCGTCATACGCGGCTTGAATCCTGGCCTTTTCCTTTTCACGCTCCTCTGAACCACGCGGCCGCTCTGGTTCTCGTCTACGACCAGTCTTGCGGCGTTCTTCGTCATCTTTTATTTTCTCGTTATATCTCCACCACTCGCCGTAGTACGAGAAACCCACTTGGTATGGAAAGTCAGCGGGATCACGACATGGATTAACCGGCCTTTCGAAAGATGCATTCTCTTGTCCTGGAACGTAGCGATCGATATTTGCTGGCGGCGAGGTGATTCTCCGTCGGTCGTCTCTATCTCGATCTTCCCGGCGAGACCGAGGTTCATAACGGTCCACCGGAGCAGGCGAGCGAGAGCGTCTGCGTTCTCTTCTGTCATTGCCTGAAAAAAATCATGTTAGCCCGATCGAAGAGAATGAGCATCATCGCAGCGTGTTTCAGCATTACATCAGGTCCCGCGAATCAAGACAATGGGCATAAAGAAATATTTCTTACCCGGGGACCTTCCACGATAGAAGGTGTCCGAACGCTCATCTCTTGTTCTTGATTCATCACGGATGCCCCAAGTTCGGTCTGTAGGAGACCGTCCAGAGGACTCGCGACGCGAGTTGTAGGAATCCATCTCGTACACCAAGAGCGTGAGACAGGAAGGAGAAAAAAATCAGCTCCCAGTGCGGAACAGATTACTCGCTCAATGCATCAGCCTGTGTTGATTGTCTGCTGATCCAGTGATCCAAACTGGCAGTCTGTAAATTGGCGATACGACGACGGTTAGAGAAGACATCTTGAAAGAATTCATCGAAACGAGGGCGCAAGTGTAAAGAGATAAGCAACAGTGCCAAGAAGAGTGAGAAGAAGAAAGAAGAAGAAAAATGTAAAGTGTAGAAAGATCCTCAGAACAGGACACAAAGAATATCATTAATGATGAAGAAAACGAGACGAGGGAGGGAAAAACGAAGACGGCGACGTGGTGAGGAGGTAGGGAGTCAAAGAACAGCTTGGTAATCGGGACGTTCGGGGAACAAATGTCCAAGAAAAACGTAGAGAAGAATAGAAAAGGGCATAACGAACTGATCCAACGAGCGTGCGAATCCAAAGATGGCGATGAAGCGCAGATACGTGGCGGCTTGAACGCGGTCGTGACAAACAGCAGCAAGCACCATTGAAAGGTGGTTGGAAGAGGCTCATCAATCGGAGAAACGCAGGTGGAGCTGCGAGCAGGTCCGCACCTGGTCGCGCCTTCCAGTTGACGGTCCTGCCGCAGCAGTGCGACGACCAGCTGATGTGGAGACGTGCGAGGAGAATACAAGTACTGTGCTTGGCACGCGCGTTGCAGGAACGTCCGGTACATACCACATACATGGGCGTAATGTATGTCATGCTGGTACATGAGTTAGCATGTACTTTACGCATAAGGGGTTTGGACAGCTGGTAGCACAGTGTGCTGCAGGGCCATTCAGCTCCCAGCCCAGTGCAGGACGTCTGAGCTGAGCCAATGAAAGCGCGTTCCTTCGCGGCTTGCGAGAGGGATGCGGTGGCGACCTCCGAGGCAGCGGCGACAACCGACAATCAACGACGGCTTGGAGGATAAGGCTTGGCACCAGGGTTTCTTTTGTGTCGTAATCCTCCGACGACAAACAATGTCCATCATACTGGGAGCAAACCTGCACATCATGTGCATGGAGGCCTTTATTTCAGGACGACAACATACGAGCACATCCCCAGTTCCATCGCCTTTCCAGTACTCTCTACTATCTACTACTTGGCAGGTAGGTAAGTACTTACTAAGTAGGCAACGGCTGTACGTCACACCCGTCAGGATTTCGGCTGGTTTGGTCAACAACGAGTTTCCATCCCGCTCCTCCAAACTCTAAATCAGAGAGCAATGGTCGGCCAGCGCCAAGGTGGATACAATACGGTTGTGGAAGAATTAAGGGTTCGGGAATATCCCATGCTCCAAGGTATAACGGCAGCCGCGCCTATCTGTCAAGGCTACGAACAGATTACTGACAGTGCAATAAGATGCCGTATATCTCGATCATGCAGGCTCAACGCCATGCGCCAAATCTTTGATGGACACATTTGCTCGAGAAATGACACAGTCCCTTTACGGTAACCCTCATTCCGGATCGTTATCGTCACAGCTTTCTACTTCGCGGATAGATGATGTTCGATTGCGATTACTTGGGTTCTTTAACGCAGACCCTTCAGAGTATGACTTGGTGTTTGTTGCCAACGCCACTGCGGGCGTCAAGCTCGTGGTAGAGGCGATGAGGGCGCTTCCGCAAGGATACTCTTATGTTTATCACGAGTCTTGTCATACCAGCTTAGTGGGCGCTAGAGAGGACGCAAAGCAGAGCCTCTGCGTTAATGACTCCGACATGGAATTCTACCTCGGCGGCAATGACCTATCGCACTCTTTCGATTCAGCATCGACTGTTTTGTTTGCCTATTCGGCCCAGTCTCACATGGACGGTAGACGATACCCATTGTCGTGGTCTAGAGATGTCAAGGAAAACTCCAAAGGGAGATCAAAGCCTCTGTATACTCTGCTCGACGCTGCATCGTTCAGCGCAACATCGCAACTGAATCTCAGCTTGGCAGAATTCGCGGCAGATTTTATTGTGCTGAGTCTATACAAAATATTTGGTTTTCCAGATCTTGGTGCTCTGATTATCAGGCGGTCAGCCGCATGTATTTTCGATAGCAGACGCTACTTTGGCGGCGGCACAGTTGATTTGGTGACGTGCAGCAGGAACGAACAGTGGCATGTTCGAAAGTCGCAGTTTCTTCACGAGCGGCTAGAGGACGGGACGTTGCCGTTTCACAGTATATTGGCTCTCGACTCGGCCATGACGGTACATTCAGACTTATTCGGCTCCATGGATCGCGTGAGTCAACATACATCATACTTGGCGCGTAACTTGTTTCATGGCTTGCAAAGTCTACAGCACGGCAATTCTCTGCCCATTTGCGTCCTCTACACCCAACATCCAGACTCGGCTGCACCTCTTGGAAACGGGCCTGTCGTATCGTTCAACCTCAAGAATAGTGCTGGTGGCTGGGTCAGTCCAGCCGAGGTAGAAAAGCTGGCTGGGCTCCAAAACGTGCACATTCGAACAGGAGGACTGTGCAGTCCCGGTAAAGTAGCAACTGCGTTGAATCTAGAGCCGTGGGAGCTGAAGAAGAATCTTTCTGCCGGGTTCCGTTGCGGCGCCGATAACGAGATCATGGGAGGCAAGCCGACGGGGGTTATTCGAGCGAGCTTGGGAGCCATGAGCACAGAGTCGGATGTGGATCGATTTCTGAATTTCGTGAGAGAATTCTTCGTGGAAGACTGTTCAGCACCACTGGGTCTCCCACAGACTCGCCCGCACAGCTCGAAATCATCCCCTAGCAATATGCGGGTGAAATCAATCACAGTGTACCCCATAAAGAGCTGCGGCGGCTTTACTGTACCGCCGGGAGTTCGCTGGGATGTCCGAAGGGAGGGTCTGGCGTGGGATCGCGAATGGTGTCTTATTCACCCGGGATCAGGCCAAGCGCTGAGTCAGAAGCGGTATCCCAAAATGGCACTCCTCCGACCAGTGTTTGACTTTGATAATGGTGTCTTGCGAGTCTCGTATGATGGGCCCGTCAATGACTCGAGTCAGCCTCCCGAGGTACAGATTCCCCTGTCTGCAAACCCGAACATGTTGGAGCAACAATCCAAGCAAATGCCATCTCGCGTATGCGGAGAAGAAATCTCGGCCCAAGCATACGTATCCATGAAAATGAATAGTTTCTTCTCCAAAACACTAGGTGTACCTTGTGTTTTAGCGAGGTTTCCCGCCGGCGGCAAAGGACTATGTAGTCGCACGGCCAGAGCTCGGTTCCAGAAACACCAACCACAACACCAACACCAACAGAAACAGATGAACACGCACTGCACGTTGCCCGGCTCGTTCCCCGATGTTCCTTCTCCGCCGGAGTCGGACTCGGACTCGGGGGGACAGTCCGAACAGAGGATGATACTTTTGTCAAACGAGAGCCCAATGTTACTGATCAATAGCAGCAGTGTAGCTGCCCTGAACGAGGAGATTGTCCGCCGGGGAGGCGTTGGCGTTCCGGAAGATTCGTACAGAGCCAACGTCGTGGTTGAGACTGTAGGCGCGACCAAGGAAAAGAATAAGGATTTAGCTTACTCGGAGGATACATGGAGCAAGATCCGCATCGGGCAGCACGAGTTCCAGCTGTTGGGTTCCTGTCGGCGGTGCCAAATGGTCTGTGTGGATCAAATGACGGGCACTCGACGACAGGAGCCGTTCTCGACGCTGGCCTTGACGAGACGGTTCGACGGTAAGGTCTATTTCGGAGCGCACATGCGTCAAGAACCACGCTTGGACGATCTGAGCTTGTCGAGCCAGGCACCCAGTCTTGAGGTTGGCGATGCTGTTACGGTAGAGGCATAGCTGGCGCTTCTTTCTTTCTCTTTTTTTTTTTGGTCCTCTTTCCTGTTATTCGTGTGAACAATGTGCTAGTGCGTACTATGGAACGAAGCCGATGTGATTTACACCGATATCGTTTTTACCTGTCCCCGGATTGAAGGAACAAGTCACATGCGGGTCACCCCTTTTATCACGGCTGCTGCAGTGGTTTAATGATGATCTTGACCATAATGACTAGACGCGATTCCTAGATAAGCAATACACGACGGGTTTTTTGGCAACGACTTGATTTCCACAACCGGACGAGAGAGATGAGACGTATTCCCGTGCGGAATGTAGGTGTGGCGCTTGCCCGGCGCGGATCTGCCGTTGTTCAATACTCTGAAAATGCTTCAAGTGCCCGCCCTGTTTTCTCTCCATCCGACGCCCTCGTCACTTCATCCGCGCTCCGCCTCTCCAAGACACACGCACGCGGGCAGGACCAATTTTCCGCCTCCCTCCCCTGCAGGTCCAGAGAAACAACGAATTCCAGGCTGGACCTCTCTGCGCCTCCATGAGGGTGATGCCTCGGCAGACACAGACACATACTCTGCGCGGAGTAGAAAAACGGCTTTCGCACATGCACACGGACACGCCATGTGCCTCATCTGACTACAGTATCCAGAGACACGAACATAACGCAGGGGGCGATGCCCACAGGCCCTTCCTATCATGCGCCAGTCAAAGACCAGCCAAGAAATGAACCATCCCGCCGCACCAGGAGGAAATTCCACACAATGGTCAGACCTGACCTGACCAGACATGATATCATCTTGTGAATTCGGCCCATGGCCCGCATACCCCGAGAGTAGATGCTACCTATAGACTCATATCTATAAGAAGAAGAACAAAAAAAAAACATCAAGATCAAAAACAAAAAACAATTCGCGTTGTACATTGGGCATTGCAAGTAGGCATAAATAAAGCACATCACAAAGTATTTGCTCCCTCTTCATTCGAAAAAGGAAAAAAGAAAGGGGAGGAGGGTGAGAGGTGGAGGAAATGAATTGATAAACAACAAAAGAAGGCAAATAGGCTAATCGGCGCATCGCTGGATATTGCCAACTGTGCGGCAACATTCTCGCAGACAACGTACCATTTCTCTCATTATTTCAAAAGAAGAAGCAACCCATTTTCAATCGGCTGCTACACGTCCTCGGCTACTACATTTCCTCCTGGTTTTGGGCATCGGCGGGCGTCCCGGAGGAATCTATCCCGTGAAACGCGTCTCCAAAGGCAGAGTCTTCCATGTCCATTTGCAGATCGAGGCCGTCGCCGAGGCCGCCGGCTGAGCCGTCCAAATCGGGGGCGTCGTATCCGGCCATGGCATCTCCCGCTGTGTCCAGATCGCCCAGCGAGCTAAAGTCGTTTTGGTCGAAGCTGGTTGAACCCCCGTCTGTGACCGCAGGAGTGGCAGCTGCCGAGGTAGGGTTTGTAGGAGCTGCCGGAGCTGCCGCTGCCACCTGCTTTGATGCCTCACCATCCATGTCTGTTCCTTCGGCCGCGCGACTGGGCGCACTGTTGGGTCCGGATAATGCTTTTGCGCCATCTTCTTCGGGAGATACTCCGCCCTTTGGCACCACGACCCAGTCTTCACCGCTAGCCCCTTGATCGGGAGCCGACTCTAGTTGGTCCTTAGTGGTGGCAGCTGTCCCCGTCATGTCGACATCCCCTGTTGTTGCTGTTGTCGCTGTAGCTGCTGGCCCTGGTGCTTGTGCTTGCGCTGGCGCTGATGTTGTTGTTGTTGTTGTTGTTGTCGCTGTTGCTGACGATGCAGCACCAGTTGTCGCAGACTGGACACGCGGGACGTTGAACGGCACGGCAGCACCAGAGACCGCAGGAGACGGGACATTGTTGGCATTTGACGGCGTCGGGGCATTTGATTGCGCGGCGGATGCTTGAGCCTGGGGTGTTGGGAAACTATTTGCAGGGGTCGAGGCGGAGGAAAAGCCGGTATGCATCTGATCCAGTAGACCTGCTGCCGTGCCACCCATGTCCATGTCGGAGTCCCCCATCATGAGACCGCTATGTTGTGAGCCAGCCTGTGATGGTTGTCGAGACATTTGCGTCGTCGTTGGCGCTGGGGTGGGCGGTTTCGGCGCTGGTGCTTGGTAGCCGCCATCTTGAACACGGTGAACACGTGGTAGCACTTCGATTCGATAGCCGGTAGCTGCTTCAACGTCTCTGACTATATCGTCGAATGCGGCATTCGAGGACGCTGTCGCTGCTTCTTCTTTGCCCTCCTCGTCTCCCGTTTCCATATGATCGTCTGTTTTGAATATTTCGGGACCGGGGGGGTCTGGTATTGATCTGATTTCCTTCTCTTTGACCTTGAGGGCGGAGCTGGTCCTGAAGCTCGCCAGGAGTTCAGCATGCTGCTGTTCCATCATCTTCATTTCAGCCTGCGTCGACTCGATATGCTTTGCGACTCGTTTTCGAAATTCGTCTGCCAAGCCCGGATCAAGGCGGCCAACATACGGCTTTTGGGGGGCCTGTGTGAACACGTCAACACCCTGTGCAGTAAAAATCCCCTCGGTCAAAGACGCTAGCTCGCCCTTGAGTCCAAGATTGAGATCTGAAGGTTGGATTTGACCGATTCTATATGCCGAGGAGAGAATCTCCTCCATCCACTCGTGATTTTGTTGATATCGGCTCAGGGAGATCTCTCGAGGTGTCAAGTGGTCAAACATGTCGCCTCTCGAGACGTCTTCATCGTCGTCAAAGGCTGCGTCCAGCGCAGGGGCACCTGGCGGCCCAGCGGCCGAGGCGGAACCGGCGCTACCAGCAGCTTGCTGGCTCTGGCTCGCATGTCGTGCGCGCTTTGTGGGAGGACCAGCTGTCGGTTGAGGAGGATACGCCATCTGCTGGGGCGTGCCTCTCGGAGTCATTTGGGGACCCATTTGCTGTCGGGTTAATTCTGGCAGAGAGGGCCAATTAACGCGATCCGAGAGCATGAACTCTTTTCGGCGAATCTGTCCGCCTCGGAGGAGAAATTGCCGCTGTTGCATGATGGCATTCACTCGGTCGTCGTATGGAATCATGTTGGCAGGCACGCGGTCGTTTTGGTCAGACGGGCCGTAATGAACAATGTACAAGCTCATGTCAAACGGCGGAGGGTTCGGGTGACCGGGAGCAGGTACAAGTCGAAACCGTCGGCGCGCATGCATCGCATATTGCTCTCCAGGGATATAGCCAGCCTTCAGGTAGCAGACTTCGAGCATCTTCATCCTTTCGTTAGCCCCGAATCATGTCTTTACTTATTTCATGATTTGAACATCATTCTCGTCTGTGTCACACTCACCAGTCCATTTCCCAAGTCGTTTTTGTAGACCTGCTCGGGAGGTGCCCATACGAAGCCGTCTGTAGCGAAGTTGGTGGCCAATCTTTGCAGGGGTTGCCATGTTAGATAAATGGTCCCATCAGTGGGTTTATCAAGAATTGTCCAGAAGAATGGAGCTCGGTCTCTGGCAATCTGAGGGGCCATCATGAGCCACTTGGCAACCTCACTGATGTCCAAACGTGGCATTGTTGGATAGCGATACGAGGACACCAAGTGCACATGGGGCATCTACTTGACACGTTAGCCAGGGTTTCAAGAGAATGCTGATATACTTCTTTGTTGTTGTTTGCTTTTTTTTTTTTTTTTTTTTT
>SRPW01001021.1:0-13133 GCA_018360225.1 Claviceps pusilla | reverse complement strand
ATACTAACTAAATATATAGTAGCTATACCTTAGAGGTAATATATAGTATATAGCTATATAGCTAAATTTAAAGCACTTAAAGCATTATTAAAGATAGATAGTGTTATTATAAGGCTTAGCTTTAAATATCTTAACTTTATAAATAATTCTAATATAATATAGCTTATTTACTATATTAACTTTATTAATAGTAATAATTAAAGGGGATTAGGTAATAATGCTATATAGCTTCTATACTATAACCCTTACTAGACCCTACCTATTAGCTATAATTATATTTTAAAGGATATTATCCTTCTTTTAGTTCTATATATAGTATATAGAAAAGCCCTTAATAATAATACTAAATATATATTAATTTAATATTACTTCTAAACTAAAAGTAGTGCTAACCTAAGCTATATTATTAGTATAAAGCTTTATTATATCCTAAAATATAATTATAATATTACTACTATAGAGGCAATGCACTACTATAGTAGTATTAGTATTAGTAGCTTAGTTAATAATAGTAATAGTTTCTTTAAGTAAGTAGTTTTATATAGCTTTAGCTATTATACTATCTTTAATAATAGTTTTATAGTAAATATAAGGCAGTATTACTACTATTATAGCCTAGATTTATTAAATAGGTAGTTAGGTAATGCTTTTAGTAGTAATACTAGCTTAGCTTAAAGCTATTATATTCTTAGCGCTAATAGCTTTCTTTACTACTTATTTAATAACTTTTTCTAAGTTTTTAACTATAATAGGCTTATTAAGTAATAGTAAGGTTAATTTTATTAATATTTTAGTGTAGGTTTAGGGCATAAGAAAGCTATATTAAGTATATATTAAAGCTATATTATTAATATAAAGAATAATATTTTATATACTCTTTAATACTATAGCTAGTATAAGTTTAGCTATTTTATTATATTTAATAGTTAGGTAATTTAGTATTTACTTATATATAAATAGTAGTATAGGAGTAACTTAAGGCATTATTAATATAAAGCTACCCTA
Source organism: Claviceps pusilla (assembly GCA_018360225.1). Lineage (NCBI taxonomy): Eukaryota > Fungi > Ascomycota > Sordariomycetes > Hypocreales > Clavicipitaceae > Claviceps > Claviceps pusilla. The sequence goes on along the minus strand of SRPW01001021.1, from coordinate 12,128 downwards.
TCCTATAAATAAATAGTAGTAGCTTTATATAAGGCTATAATTCCTACTATTAATATCTATTAGCATTGCCTTATCTACTATACCTATACTTTAGCACTAATGCGCTATTAGAGATAGGGTAAAATAGATATAGTGATTCTTTTTCTACACTTTTTAAGAGGTTTAGAGTCAGTTCCGCGTCGCTACTGCAGTGCAGGCGAATTCGCGAAAAGTTTTTTACTATAATATATAAACTACCTCTAAAGGTATTTTATAGCATTACTACGCCTCTACTAACCTAGTCTACTTCCTATTTTATACTATATACTCTTTTATAATACTAGTTAAGTTTAGCTAGTAGTATACTACTTCCTATATGTTACGTGCTGGATGTTACACGTAAATGGGGGTACTCACACAATAGGTGTGGTACGTTATAAAGTTATAAAGAGAGGGAACACTTAAGTTATAGGTAGGTAGTTAAGTGTATATATAGTTAAAGTTATTTATTATAAGAAGAAAAGGGAGCAGAACCTCTCTATATATAGTAGGTTCTGCTATTATATATAGACTATAATAGGTCCCCCCTTTATAAAAAAAATATAGCTTATTTTAAGCTATATTAATTAAGGAAAAAAAGAAAAAAAAAGGAAAGAAAGTAAGTTTATAGTAATTTACCTATAAAGTTAAGAAACTAAAAAAAAAGAAATAAACTATAGAAGTTTATATATAGCTAAGTTATAAACTAACTTATAAAAGTTATATAAATAAGAAAACGGAATATAAGTAAGTAAGTTAGTATAAATATTTATATTCTCTATAAAACTATTAAACCTTTTAAGGTTTACCTTTAGTTTACTAGTTTATTTTATATTATTATTACTTACTTCTATTACTTATAGATATAGTACTATTATTAAGGGACTTAGTACTACTAGCTTTATTAGCCTTAGAGTTATTAAGGTCTATAGTATAGCTTTAATATACTATTATAAAGTAGATATCTTTAGCTAGGGAGCATTAAACTATAGAGTTAGTTAAAACTCTTTTAAAGATTTTCTATTTTTAATAGTTAGCTATAATATTAAGGGTATAAATATTAAGGGTTATTACTATAGCCTTAGCTTCTTTTTAATATTAAGTAAACTCTATATTATTATAAAAATATATTATACTAAGGTTAAGCTTTTACTTAGTTTTATTAGCACTTATACTATATGAATTCTTTTAGGTATTATTAATATAAAAGTTATAGGTTATTCTTTTAGCTAGTATTTAAATATAAGTAGTAAGTATTTAGACTTTTTTAGTACTAATATAAAGAACCTTATAATATACACTAATAAGATATAAGTAATACTTAATAAAAATACTAATATAGTTTTCTATTAGTTTATAATAAATAAAGGAAATATATTTAGTATTAAAATAGTTATAGGTTTTAATAAAATAAATAAAAAAATTAATAAGCTACTAAGCTTATAGAATTTTAAAGAGAATAATTTTATTTTAAAGGTTTATTATATTTTTAATATTACTTTTAGTATAGGTTTAAAGGTTTTACTTAGTAAAAGTTTTATTAATATAAATAATAATAATTAAAGGGAGTTAAATAAAAGTATTTATACTAAGTTTTATAATATAATAAATAAAAGCTATATTTAGCTTTAGTAAGCTACTATTTATTAAGAGGTAGTATAATCTATAGATTTTATAAAGTAGGAAGGTTCTATAGAAACTACCTTTAATAAAGTCCTTAGTAATTATAATATAGTATAATTAAAAAATAGAGGGTTTTTTTATTTATTCTATACTACTTATAATATTAGCACTATAATAAGCCTTAAAATATATATTACTTAGCTTAATAAAGAGGTTAAGTAGCTCTTTATAGTCTTAGTTAATTTTCTCCTTAGTAAAGAGGGTTTCTTAAGATAGTGTTAGTATTATATAGCTAAGTATTATAGTTTTAGTATTAAAACTAAGGAAACTCTATATAACTATATAGAGAGAATAATAGTTTTATATACAAAAATAGCTATAAAAGGGATAGTAAGGAGTATAATAAAGTATAAAGAGAATATTAATAATAGTAATAAAGAAAATAAAGGGAGTAATTTATAATAAAAAGGTAATAATATTATTAATTAAAAGAAGGTTATAAAAGGGTTATAATAAAGTAAGTTTTTTTATACTTAATAGTGTATTTAAGTAGCTAGGCTATAGCCTTAGCTAAGTAAATAAAAACCCTTAAATATTACTATATTCTATAACCTAAGGTAAGCACTAGTATAGGTAAGGTTTTTTATATAAATAAAGATATAGTTTTTATAGCTTAAAGTTAAGAATACTTATATATTTTATTTATTATTATTATTATTTAAATATAGGTAGAAACCTATAGGGATTTTACATTCCTAGTAGTAGGCATTATAAATATTAAGCATTTTTACTAAGCTATTATATTTCCTACTAACTTTATTCTTTTAAGGTAAGTAAGTAATATAGAAAATTAAAAACTACTTATACTTATATAATTACTAGAATTTCTATAATAAGGCATTATTAAAATAGTAGTATAAAAAACAATAGAAGCACTAAAATATTTTACTAAAGGGATTAATAGAATCCCTCTTTTATAATATAGTCTTTAAGCTACTTATAGTAGCTAGCTAGTATTTATTATATATAAAATACCTTAACTAAGGAGTTAAGGTCTTATCCCTAGTATACTTAGTAAATCTTATTATAGTAAAAATCCTAGGGGTGCCTTTAGTTTTAATAGTTTATACCTTAGCTTTAATAGCCTTTACTTTAAACTAAAGTAATTTAATAAAGAATTTAATAGTAAAAATTAAAGCTATTATAGTAGACTTATATTTTTCTAATATAATAAAGTAGGATTCTATATCTTTAATAGTCTTTACTATAGTTATAAACTTAATAACCTTTATAATTCTAGTATTAATTATTGTTAAGGTATTAGTTTTTATAATATTATAAATATTTATAAGGCCTTTAATACTATAATAGTTTGTTTTAAATATCTTACTATAGTTTACTATAGTAGACTAAAGAGCTTCTATAGCTATCTTTAATGCTAAAATATATATAAGAACCTTATTATATATACCTAATAACTACTTAGATATAGTAATAGCTACTTAGGCACTTAGCTTAAAAATCTTTATAAAATAAAACTTACTAACTATAGCTAAAAGGCTGCTAAGGGTTCTATTTAGGTAGCTAAAAGCATTGCTTATATATTTAGTAATAATAATAGCCTTAGCTAGAAGCTATAAGGTTTAGTAATAGTTTTTATAATTACTCTTATCTTTTTAAATAAAGATTACTATTTAAAAAGAATTCTAAGTAGTATAAATTATAAAAAGTTTTAATTTACCTTTAGCTTAAGCTTTATTACCTTTTATAGTAGCTACTATAGCCTTATTACTTTAGGCCTTAAGTCCCTTAAAAATATTAATATAGTAGGCTACTACTTTTAAGTATAGCTTATAAAGAGAATTATCTTTTTTAATATTAAATCTATTATAGCTAATTCTAGCTTTAGCTTTAGTAAATTCTATACTATAGATATAAAGGGTATCCTTAAGAATTTAATTCTTATTTTTAAATCCCTACTTATTAGTATATTACTACTTTATATAGTCCTTTTTTATATTAACTATAGTAATAAAGTTAATATTATTTAATATATTATAAGGTATATATATATTATTATTAGCTTTTACAAATTAGTAGAGGTGCTAGTGTATTATAGTATTAGTAATATACTTTACTGCTTCTTTAGTAGTAGTTATTAGCTTATTAGTTAGGTTTATTAAGGATAGGCCTATTAAGGTCTCCTCTTTAATATTATTAGTATTATTTAGCTCCTAGTTAGGGTTTATATTATTTTTATTAAGAATGTTTTTATTTATATTATAGTTAGCTATAATAGGCTAAGGTATAGTATAGGGTATACCTAAGTTATTACTATCTTTATTATAAAATTTACTACCTTAGGTAGCTAAAGTGCTCCCTAGCTAGCTAGTTAGAATATTAAACTTTTAAAGATAGGAATTAAATATAAAACCTAATAAGTTAGCTAGGTTAATATTATAGAAATCTATACTATTTTTAAGGTTTAAAGCTAACTACTTTAAAAGAATTATAGGAAGTTAGTAATAAAAAAAGGGTTTAATAAAAGCTTTAATATATAAATATAAAAAGAAATATAAAAGTTTACTATATATATTCTACTAAGCCTTTTTCTAGCTTAACTTTTACTAGATTTTAATATAATAATTAGTAAAACTAATATAAATAGCCTTAAGTTAGTAGATTTAATACACTATAAAAAGCCTTAGGGAGGTTAAAGGTTTAGATAGTGTATTTATATAGGCTAAGGAAAAATATAAATTAAGTATAAATAATTACTATAAAGAAGAAGGTAGTAATATATAAATTTTTAAAGAAAAGAAAAATAAAAAAGTAAAGAAAAAAAAGTAAAAAAAAAGGGAAAAAAATATAAAAAGTAAAGGATTTCATATACTTTAATAAAGCTTTATAAAAGTAAGCTTAAGGTAAGCTTTTATAATATATAAGGAGTTAGAAAATAATTAATATTTTTTACTAGTGGGGAATTCTCTATTATTATTATTATTATTACTCTAGTTAGGCTTATAAGCCTAATACTAGTACTACTGCTACTTAAACTATATAGGAAAAACCCTAGTATAGGGAGGAAAACCTATATATAACCTTTTTCTATGTTCTGTAGTAGAGCTATAGTAGCTCTGCGCTAGTTCTAATTATAAGAAGTAGTGCACTACTAGCTAAACTTAACTAGTATTATAAAAGAGTGTATAGTATAAGGTAGGAAACTTAAGCACTTAGCCTATTATATAGCTTCCCACTACCTTTATATCTATACTATACTAGGTGCTATATAGTATTATATCCTTAATATCCTTAGCCTATTAATTTTATAAGCTTTTTATAAGCTAAAACTAAGGGATATACCCTATTAAAATAAGCTACTTAGTAAAAGTAGTTACTAGCTTATTATTTTTTAAAGCCTCCCTAACTTTACACTAGTTTTATACTAAGTATATATTTATATTAATAGGGTAGAGATAGTTAAAATTTTTATAAAATAATAAAATATAGTAATAGTTTTTATTATTAGCCTAATAGCTATATATTAGTAATTTTACCTTAGAAATATATTAGCTAAAAAAAAAGGTATTAAATTTAATTTATTTTATATATATTTATATAAGTGCTATAGATTTATACTTTATAAGGCTTAAATAGAGGTAGATAACTTTAGTAGTAAAGGTAAAGTTAGGGTTAAGCTTTACTACTATATAGCTAATATAAGTTTAGTGTGCCTATATAGTAGTTCTTTCTTAATATTAGTAATTCTTTTATTTTAAGGTAAGTGCTTTAGTTAAAAATAGTTTTAGTAAGTAGTTATAAAGTTAGTTTAGAAATAGTATATAGTTTAAGTAGTTATTCTACTATAGTAAGTAGCTATATCCCTAGCATACTAGTCTATATTAAAGTTAAGCTACTATTATAATATATATATTATATATTTACTTAGCTATCCTATTAGCCTTTATTTATTAATAAAAATATAATAAATAGTAATTAAGGTAAAGGTTAATTAAAGTTACTATTGCTTTAGTTTTAACTAAAGTATATAGTATAGCCTTAAAGGCATTAGTTACTATTCTTAGGTACTTAGTTTATTTAGAAATAAATACCTTAGCTATACTTTATACTTTACTGCTAATATTAGTAAGGGTATAGTGTAATCCTATACTATATATAATAATGCTTTAAATAACCTATATATATAAAAGCTATATATTATATAGTAAATATCCCTAAGTTAAAGCTACTAATAATATAAAAGTAAGCTATTACTATAGTAGTTTTAACTTAACTTAGTTTTAGTATACTTTTTAATAAAGTTTATAATAAACCTATACCTTAAGGAAGTAAGTAAATTAAACTAATTATACTATATTAATACTAAGCTAAACTAGTATTATAATAATAGTGTATTATTTAGTAAAGTATATAAGTTTGCTCTTTTCTAGATTAAACTTAAGGCTTAATTTCTTAGACTACTTTTAGTAAATTAACTATATAGTCTTAAGGCAGTTCTATATCTCCTCTACTATTTATTTATATACTAGTATATTTATATTATTAGAAAATCCTATAATAAGTATAGATTATACTACTTAAAGTTTTATATATAATAAAGTAATATAAAGTAGGAATAAAATAGAAGAGATAGGTAATCCCTATAGTACCCTTATAGTTATAGATAGGGGGCTTATAGATATATTATTAAAAAAAAGGCTAGCTATATATTTAGTAGTAAAGAAGTAGGTTTATGCTATAATCTATATAGGGATACTAGCAGTAATAAGGGTATAAGATAACTACTTATAATAAATAGTGTTAAAGGCTGCTAATATATCTAACTAAAGTAGCAATATAATACTACTATAGTGCTACACTGCTTATATTAATTCTATTAAAACGCTTAGTATAACTTTTATTAATTTATTTACCTTATTACCTATTTATAAGTTAGGTAATGCCTTATTTAACTTAGCTATAAGGGTAAGCTAGCTTACTATTACTGCTTTTAATACCTTTTTAATAATATTAAGAAGTAAGATAGAGTGCTAGGCTTCTACCCTTTATTATTCTACTAGGGTTTTACTTAGTTTATAAAGAATAACTACTTTTACCTTTTAAAATAGAGCTAGGTAGTAACTAATATAATAATATATATTTAGTAGGTATATAAAGGTTCTAGCTAAGGGCTTACTATATACTTTAAGGTAGCTAGCTAAAAGTTTATTAAGTTTAGGCGCCTTCTAACTTACTAAGCTTTTAATAATACTATAAATTTTATTAGTATTAAAGTAATTCTTTATTAGGAATATTATAATATTAAGGTAGTTATTAAGGTTTTTTAGTATATTATTTAGCTAAGCTTAAGAGAAAGGAAAGAAATAGTTAGTTAGTATAGCTACTTTCTTTTAGTATAACTTAGTAATAGTAGTATTTAGTCCCTTACTTTAAATAAGGATTAGGATTTATTATTATTTTAGTAGTAGTCTACTATAAAGCTATACTTAATACTTAAGTTTCTATAGGCTTTCTTAGTATATAGTTACTACCTTAATAATAAAGCGCTAGGCATTGCGCTATTTATTACTAATAACTTAGTTCTATGTCTAGGCTATATTAGCTATAAGTTACTAGTTCTCCTTAGTATAGAAGGTTTACTACTACCTTAGTGCTTTCTTTATATTTTAAGTAGCTTCTTTAGTATAGTAATTTTACTATAGATTTAGCCTAAGGCTACCTTAAGGTTCCCTTAGGACTGCTAAATCTATAATAGCTTAAAGCTTAGCTATTATCTATTCTATATAATTATTAACTTTTATTAGTATATAAAGTAAAGGTTTAGTAAGTTTATAGTAGAACTATATTGCTACCTTAGCTATTATAAGATTATTTTCTATATATAGCTATTTAAAATAAAGTAGATAGTTACTACCTAGCCTTAGACTAGCGCTAATATAAATTAACTATAGTATATAGTTAGATTTAGTAAGGTTTAGTCTTTTTAGAAATTTAACTTTTATATTATTAGTAACCTATATATAGTTAATAATACTATCTCTTTTACTCTATATTCTTTAGGTTACTTTACTCTATAGTATTATAAGTTTAAGCTATTACTATATTACTATTATAAAGAGTATATTACTCTTTATTAAGGTTTATTTATAATAATTTTAAAGTAAGTAATATTAGTTAAAGTCTTTAATAAAAATACTATAGTTTAGAGATAAGGCTACTATAAAGTTAAGGAGGGGTAATATTTAATTAGGTTTATAGGTAAGGAAGTATATTAAATAAATATAGTATTCTATTAGTATTATTAAGCACTAATTCTTACCTATATATATTAACTATGCCTTAGCCCTATATTAGTAGTTTATATAAATTATAGTTTAGCTACTTTAAGTAGTAAGTTAAAAGTAGCTAAAGCTAAAGTTAGGTAGTTTACTATTTATAGTTCCTAGTTTTTATATTACTATTATATTAGCTTTAAGTTAGGTTTTTAGTACTAAATATATAAGGTAGGTTTTTTTCTATATATTTTAATATATAACCTTTATTATATACCTTATATAGTATATTAGGTTAGGCTTAGTTTATTTAATACTATAGTAGCTATAGGTTATTAACTTAGAAAGGCCTTTATAGTAGCTTATAAGCACTATATTAATTTTAGTTTAGTATTAGAAAGGTAGGTATATAGCTTACTAACTTATTTCTATAGTAAAGCCTTCTATAATAGTAAGTTACTTATATCTCTTCTTTAGCTATAGCTAAATACCTTTATTTAACTATTTTTCTTTAATATAAGGGGTTTAGTAAAGGCTAGGGGCTATACTAAGTATATAGTATATATATAGTTTTATTATTTATTTATAATATTATATATATAAAACTATATAAGGTAAGGTTCTAAGTAGTTAATATAGTATTCCTATATAGCTCCTAATAGCGCTAAGTATAATTATTTACCCTTCTTATACTAACTAAATATATAGTAGCTATACCTTAAGGGTAATATATAGTATATAGCTATATAGCTAAATTTAAAGCACTTAAAGCATTATTAGGAATAAATAGTATTATTATAAAGCTTAGCTTTAAATATCTTAGCTTTATAAATAATTTTAGTATAGTATAGCCTATTTACTATATTAACTTTATTAATAGTAATAATTAAGGGAAATTAAGTTATAGTATTATATAGCTTTTATACTATAACCTTTACTAAACCCTACTTATTAACTATAATTATATTTTAAAGAATATTATCTTTCTTTTAGTTCTATATATAGTATATAAGAAAGCCCTTAATAATAATACTAAATATATATTAATTTAGTATTACTTTTAAATTAAAAATAGTGCTAATCTAAGCTATATTATTAGTATAAAGCTTTACTATATTCTAAAATATAATTATAGTATTACTATTATAAAAGCAATATACTATTATAGTAATATTAATATTAGTAGCTTAGTTAATAGTAGTAATAGTTTCTTTAAGTAAATAGTTTTATATAGCTTTAGCTATTATACTACCTTTAATAATAGTTTTATAATAAATATAAAGTAATACTATTACTATTATAACTTAAATTTATTAAATAAGTAGTTAAATAATACCTTTAATAATAATACTAGCTTAGCTTAAAGCTATTATATTCCTAGTGCTAATAGCTTTCTTTATTATTTATTTAATAACTTCTTTTAAGTTTTTAATTATAATAAGCTTATTAAGTAATAGTAAGGTTAATTTTTTTAATATTTTAGTATAAATTTAAGGTATAAAGAGGCTATATTAGGTATACATTAAGGCTATATTATTAATATAAAGAATAATATTCTATATACTCTTTAGTACTATAGCTAATATAAGTTTAGCTATTTTATTATATTTAATAATAAGGTTGTCAAGGCTGGTAATGGGATATTGCTTAGTGGAGTGAAGACTGAGACACAGGAGGTGCACTGCGACGTAGCTGCTAGGTAGGGGGTAGTGCTTAAAGGTATAAATCTCTGCCCTATTATACAAATATACACATCCTCTCTTTTATATACCCCCTTAGCGCGCCACTAAGTTATAGTAAGGGCATTATATGCCTTATTCCCTTATGCCCTTATTAGTATAATAAGCTAATCTATACCTTTTAACTCTATAGTTACTAATAGTAGGAAATAGCTATAATAGAATACTCTCCCTTTTCTTATAATTGCCCTTAATTATAGTCTCTAACTATAGTCTTACTACTAAATTGCTATTGCCTTACTACTCTATATTAGGTTTCTAGGAAAGCTTTTCTATCTTATAGGTTAAACTTATTCTTTAGTAGGGTAAATCTAAAAATACCCTTATTCTATATTATTTACCCTACCTTATACACCCTATTATAATAAAGTTTAGTATATATATAATTAATTAGGTAACTACCCTACTGCTACACTGCTTGCTAGGGGTGCTCTCCTTATAAGTATCCTAATTTACTAGCCTAAGTTAATTATATTATAATATTATATTTAGCCTTACTTTCCTTATAACCTTACTTTTACCTTTATACTAAGGGGTTACTATAATATAGTAGTGTGCCTACTAAGTTATATAATTTATTATCTCTATGCCCCCCTGCCTTTTCTACCTATCCCCCTAGCTTATTATAATATATAGTATTGCCTTATTTCTTTAATTTAAGAGTTAAAGTAAGCTACGCTACTGCTACTAGCTTTTTATATAATTATTATAATACCTTTAATTTATTAAGTCTAAGGGAGGTATAGTTAGATGCCTATAGCCTTCTATATATTTATAGTTTTTACTCCTTAAGCTAAATACTTACTTTACTATTATAGCTATTAATAGCTACTAATGTATAGCTAAGCTACTATTACTACGCTATAATTTACTAATTTAAGTGCTTTAGTTGCCTTATTTAGCTATCTTTTATATATAATGCCCTTATCTTTATAGGGCCCTTAATAATTATAAAAACACCCTTTCTCCCCCTTTTTTTCCTACCTTTTCTTTTCTATTAACCCTTATTACTAACTATAAGTATTCCCTTTTTATAAGCTTTTAGTAAGGTAGCTTTTTTATCTTTCTCTTTCTTTTTTTTTTATAAGGGTTTTACTAACTTTATTATACTAGTTATCTCTTTACTCTACTATCTTTTACTCTTATAAATAAGCCTCTCTCTTTTTTCTTTTTTTTTTAATAAACCTTTTATAAGTTTTTTTAATAAGCTTCCTATATATCCTTTACTAACCTCTAGCTAGCTTACTATAGCTCCTAAAACTTAAACTTCTTTAATAAAGCACTACTACTATATTACTATAGAACTTAATCCTACCCTTAATATTATAACTATTATAATATAAGTATCCTATACTTTATTAGTAGCTTAATTTATTATTAATAGCTATATTCTTACTACTAGTAAGGAGGAGCTTCCCTATATGCATTATAGGCACTAGGTTTACGCCTAAAAGTTATAGCCTAAAGCTCCTACTAATAATAAGGAGGAATATAATTTATAGCTATAGTATATTATAACTAGGGCTTTTATATCTATAATATACATGCCCTCTAATAATAAGTAGCTTACTATAAGGTTACTACTGCTTTTACTAACGTTTTCTTCTTCTTTAATTTATAAAGGTAAGTATAAAATACACTTCCTATAAGTATAATAATAAAGTTTATTTTTATATAAAAAAAACTTCTTCCCTTTAACTTATATCCTTACTTAAATATTACTACTAACTTACTATACTTTTCCTTAGTAAACTATATATTAAGTATATCTTTATTATAAGGTTTTTTACCTTATAGAGGGGAAGACTAATAATATAGAGTACTACTAAATTCTAGTATAGCTTTTTAAGTCCTAGTATAAGCCTACTACTAACTTACTACTTAGGGTTTACTTATAGCTATCTTTATATTAAACCTTACACTTAATAAGCAGAAAAATATAGATAAATTAGGATATACTAAAAGGTTATAATTATTATATAAGCTTACACTTAAGTAATAGCGCCGCTAGGACGCGGCGATTTAGCAGCTAGTATTTGTAAACTAGTTGCTTATTATTATTAACTAGTCTAATTACCTATAGTTTATTTATAAGAACCTTTATTTAGTAAGTTTTTCTTTTCTTTTTTTTTATATTAATACTGCTAACTTACTACTAGGTTACTAATTATCCCTTATCTACACGCTTTAGGTTTAGGTAGCCTAATAGCCCTTTTACTACTCTACTATACTTAGTTAGGCTATAGGTGTTCCTAAAGGCATTGTTTAATTTAATAGGGAATTTAGCTAGGGAGGAGGATAATAAGGAGGAGTTATAGTAGTAATGTCGCTATAAGGAAATAGCTTATTATTTTTATATGTTTTTTTTTTTTTTTTTTTATTATTATTATTTTTTTTTAATAGTTTTACTTAACTAAATAGACTTACTTTTATTAAGATAAAAGTGCATTATTTT
>SRPW01001020.1:0-13133 GCA_018360225.1 Claviceps pusilla | reverse complement strand
TCAGGTTTCACGGGTCCTTTTTCCCACAAACTACATGCCTGCTTTGATACAATTTCATTGGAAACCCTTGTCGCAAAACCGGCGTTGGACCACCGCGGGTACTTACACATTTACTTATTGTTCTGCATTGGTTTTTCTGCGAAAGTGTATGAAGGAAAATCGTGTATGTCTCTGAGCTTGCTGCCGAGCTGTTGAGAAGAATCACATCACGGTACGGCCGAGCATGAAGGCTCTATAGCCGTGGGTTGACAAACGTTTTCATGAGCGAGCAGGAGTTCGAAATACACGGAGAAAGCGAACAAGGAGCGGCCATTTCATGTATTTTTGGGTGTTTTTGTGTTGCTGTTTCGGGAAGGGGACATGGAGGATGTAGGTCAAACTCCACTAGAATACTACCAATTACTACTCTAACGGCGAGCGCGAGTGCGAGTGCGAGTAACGAATCCATGTCGAGCTTGGAACAAAAATGACGGCATGGTAGTTTTTGCGCCTTGGTTGCGGGCGGTGCGAATGAAGCCCGGGTTCGGGTTCGGCTTCGGCTTCGTGTGCTAGCGGGATGATGATTCGAGGACAAAGACGGAAGACAAAGAGGAGAGAGAAGACAGAAATAAGAAGGGACAAATAAACGGGTTTCAAAGACATGGTATTTGAAGAAATTCAACCAAAATCTTCGTAATCCAAGCAGGAAAATCGAAAAAAGGAAATAGAAACGAGCATCTAAAATACAAAACGTAGCATGTACATGCATATAATGGAGCCGGAAACCCAAGAAACGGAGAGAAAGAGAAGAGGGGGAAAGAAAACGAGAAGACTACAAGCTGCGAGACTGCAAGACTGCAAGACTAGAAAAGACAAAAAGACAAAAAGACAAAAAGACAAAAATCTATTCACTGAATTCACCATTTCGTTCAAAAAACCCAAGCACAGACAAATTGTCTCCTTCCCATACATTGACCCCTCAACTCCCGCCATCCCACCACCAAAACAAGGGGTATCTATCATCTACGCTACTGGGCAATTCCGATTCCGCTCGTCGAGGGTTCACGCCGGGTGGGTACTATGTATAAAGAAAAGAAATGAAAAAAAAAAAAAAAAAAACACGCGGTTCTTTTCAAAAGTCCACGTGGGTGAATAGACGGCGCGAGTTCAATGGTTCACGCCAGTAGGGTACTATATATGAAGAGAAAAGATTTAAAAAAAAAAATACGCGGTCATGATCAAAGTCCACGGGATTGGATCAACGGCGAGCTTGTTCGCTTATTGGATCGTGGGTGTGTTGCTTACTTCATAGACGGGTATGTAGACGGGGAAAGTACACGACAGTAGTGGGGAGATGAGCTGCATGTTCGGGGGGGGCTCTTCTGCCGACGAAAAGAGATGTTACGGTCTAGTATTGGCTAACCCGATGCCTAATCCATTGGGCCAAAAGGTCCGCCGCGGCCATCAGTTGATGACTACGGCGAATATAGGTCCTGATAAGGCATTCCAGCAGGTAACGAGAGACGACGAAATCAGTTGTGTCGAAAGTGAGAGCCCTGAGTTGGCGAGAGTCCTGGAGGGGGATGCGAAACTTTGTTCCCCGTGTGGCATGGCATGTGTGCGTATGTTGAATTGTGTTTTGTTATCCATACGCGGGGCGGTCGTCTGACATCTAGACATCCAAAAATATGATTTTGATCAATGGTTTTTTATAACCCACAAAAGCGCAGGGCGAGTGGTTGCGCGACCGTCTTTCATGGAGCAGGCCCTCCCTCGGAAAACCTAGTACCAGGTTCCCCTGGGATCAAGCTTGTACAGAATCCGACAGTGGATTCGCTGACACATGACGGAGCGGCTGAGCTGCTTGAACTTGGGACCGCTGGGCCCCGTCACGTAGTGGTACTGTCCGAATAGCCGCCACTGTCGCATATCAGCCAGCGTGTACAGGCGATCTCCCCAGTACCCGTCGTAGTGAAACCACGAGGTGGGCGCGTCTGGGTTTTTGGCCGCGGGGACCAGACTGGGGGGTTTCTTCTCGGCACGCCCAGCACGGGAACTGGTGCGAGCACGAGTACCGTCATCGGCAGCATCGGCTTCCTCGTCCCGCTGGGTGTGGTTCTCCAGCTTGTAGTTGTAGTGGTAGGCATAGTTGTTCAGGGCGGGGTCCCAGAGAGGTCCCTTGTCGCTGACGTCCTTGAGCATCTTGAAGGGCAGCACGTACGGATGCTCGCCCAGAGTGGCGTACATGGCGTGAGATCCCACGGCAGAGTAGATGACGGGACGGCTGCCGCGCTTCTCGACCGCGTCCCATGCATAGGCCTGGCCGCCTTCGTGCTCCGAGAAGAAGATGCCGCGGGGGACGCCGTGCTCGAATCGTATCATGCAATGCTCCCAGTCGCCGACGTGATTGCCGAAGCGAATGCCGAGAACAGTCTGCCCGAGGTTGTACGAGTAGAAGAAGAACCAGAATGCATCGAGGATGCCCGAGCCTTTGTCCACCAAGATGAGGACTGCGGGAGCCCGAGTGTACCCGTCGGCATCGGGTTTGTGGCCGCGACGCTGATTGCGGTGTAGATTACCGGACAAATCTTGTTGTGGCTGGTATCGGTGCTGGTGAGAGCGGCCGGGCCTCGGACCAGATATCCTGTGCAGAGGACGATCCTTGCTCACGTCGAACCAAGTTGTGCGTTCATGAGGAGACAGCTGGCCATCTTTGCCACTACTGTCGCCGTCACCACCATCATTATCATGATCATCATCGTAGTCGTCGTCATCATCATCATCATCGTCATCGAATGGAGTGGGAATGTTGTCGTGGCTGTGTAGCCAAGTCGGGCGGCTTTCCACGTCGTCTATGCTGTGCAGAGTCACGACTCCTTCGTACTTGTTGAGGCGGGCAAGATTGTGCAACGACAACTTGTCATCCGTCATGTTGAGCACCTCGTCGTCGACAACAACATCCATGTGTTGCACGTGCTCTCGAATGTCTGACGGCCAGAATTGCTCACCCGAGTAGAGATGCACCAGAGGCGCATGGTTGACGACGTAGTCGGGGACATCGTTTGATATCCTTGGCCGCTGAGACACATTTCGCTTCTTATCGAGACGCGGAGTAGACGCCGGACCGGAATGTCCGGGCGAGACATCTTCCCAGGACACGGGCGGTGCAAAACGCCTGCGAAGCTCGGTCCGCACCAGTTGATCATCGGTTGAGGAGGTATTGATCAAGATTGGAAGCGCAGCCGGGTCACGGCGCAGGTGATGGAGGCCACAGAGACTGAGCCAGCGGCACAGCTGACGATCAACCCAGTAGGGGCTGCTGCTGACCCAAAGACTGTCGCGAGCCTGTCGAGCTGGGCCGTGGCTGGTCGGGTCGAGCACACGGGGCACAAACCAGGCGATGAAGGAAGCGACGAGGAGGAGTGCCAGGAGCAGGAGACCCCTCCGTAGCCAGTACATGACTGCGCCTTGGAGCTGGTGTCAGCCAGTTGTGGTGCCGTCGTGCCGTCGTTTGCGTCCTCGTTTGCGTCCTATTCCTCCGAGGCCAAAAGTCCGACGTAATTTGCATGTGAATGTGATGATGTGTTATCGATAGTGGATCTCGAGCTGCTTGGAGCTTGCCTGCCTTGCTGTATTGCCAGCTTGTGGCCTGGGATGCGTAGGCTTCCTTCCAGTGTCGTGGCAGGCCAATGTTTGCAACTCGGTGTCGAAGAAGGATGAAATAAAAAAAAAAAGACAATGTTCCGCTCGTTCCGGATCGCTGCGCGGCAAGGGAAACCCCGGCCAAGGCCGTCCAAGATTCAGCCGTCCTTCCGAAAGATGGTCGCCAACAGCTGATGGAAGCGAGAGGACTGAAAGCGTGATTTTGCGACGGAAAAAGAATGAATGACAAGCTGGGTCGGTCGTCCGAGGTCTTGCGGCGGAATGCGCGACTCAAGGGCGCGCGCAAGCCAGATGGCGTTTGCAAGAATGGACCAAGGCTCGAGATAACCCAGCCAGCTGCGAGCGCAAAGAAACAAAATTAGATGAAAACAGCTGCAAGAGTTCGGCAGCGCACCTGGCGGCCGATGAAAGTGCTATGATGTGTGCGGTAAGATATTGTCGGAGATGCGAACACCTCGGCTGGGGGAGACGGACGAACTCGACTGGTGTGGGTATTAGGTATTATGTTGGGTAAGCAAGTTGGGAACAAACGGGCCGGTCGAGAACCCGTTGATGCCATTGGGTATGGAGGAGAGACATGGCAGGTACTACCCGGAGACCTCCTTCGTTCCTAGAAGGTGTCTTCTGGCACGTGTCAGACGCCTGTGGACTTTCCAAATGTCCGTGGACCGTCAGCATGACTTGACAGCATCGGCCAACGTGCGAAGGAAGTATAGCAACAATGATGATTAAAAAAGAAGAAAAAAAGAGAAAAAAGAAAGGAAAAAAAAAAGTACGCTTGTCGTCACACGATCACCAAACACACCACAAAAAAAAAAAGGGAATATCCCTCTCGGCAGTGTACACCCGTGACGCATCTGGCCGGTCATTCCAAAACCCTTCCCCCCACGCCAGTCAGCACAGGCCAATGCATAATCCATTGTGCGAATGACACAAAAAGGAACAAAAGATGACAAAAATATGAATTCGGAGTTCCCCGAACCCACGTCAGGGTCTAGCCTGACTCGTCTGCCACTAGCCCTAGCCCCCCGTCATAGGTGAGTACGTAGCTACTGGGTGTAAAGGATCGGGAAGTACCTGTACTCCTTGCCGGTCCGCGTACCTGAACAGGTACCTGGTCCCTCCTCGTGCCCCGAGGCCTCTTCCCATCGGGCCATCGCACCAACGGACCGTCAAAGGCAGACTGTGTTGACAGAGGCGACAGCCTGCCCTGAGCAGACAAGACACGCTTGCCAATCAGGTCAGCACAACACTAGATATAACTGGTTAAAAAAAAAAAAAAAAAGAAAGAAAGAAAGGGAAAAGAAAGAAAGAAAGAGAGAAAAAGAATAAAGCAAGCCCTCACACTAAACCCCCCACGTGCGTCGCTCGTCCTGTGAAATGGCTCCAGGGTACCTCCAATCCCTCGGTGCTGACCGTGGGCGGAAATCGTGCCTACAACATGACAATACACACCTCACACCTGTAGTGCAAATCAACCATATCCACACTGGTTTGACAGACGCCATGTTTAGACCCGTGTCACACGTGTCGGCACTTCAAGAAGGGCAAATGCCATGTATGGCGGGAGACTCATGCCGTGCGACCCGGCGGACAGGCAGGTCTGTCACTCGTTTGTCGTGCACGGCAGAGCACACAGTACACATGAGGGAACAAATGAGCAAAAGAAGAGTCGTAATATCAAATGTTGCTAAAATGTATGCACAATGGGATATCTATACACAGTATATACTATACAAAGCATGCCTCACGCGTTGACATGGCCTCCTCTACCGGGATGCACCCAGACCAGGCTATACCTCACCCCAGCTTCCCATGGGCCCCATTGGTCCGTTGGATGCAATCACTGATCCGGTCCCCAGGGAGCCGCCAATGTCCCAGTAATGGCGCGATGAGCAACTGCTTCTCCTGGTAGAGTGCTTTGTGCTCTGGCTGGCACAGCTACTTTGGTGGCGTAGAGCCACGGGGCTGCTGGGCGCCACGGCCTTGAACGTTCGCCGCTCTGCCGGTCGACTGCTTCGCGTGGTCAGTGGGTGATGCTGCCGGATGCGGGCCATTTTGGCGGCATTCTCTTGCTGCGTCGGTGTGGTAGAATGTGTGGCCGAGGGAGGTTGTGGCGATGTATCCGCCCGGGTTGTGAAGCGTGAAACAAGGTACCGGAAGACTAATTTGACATCCAAGCTCTTCTCCCACTCCTCCTTGGAGAAGTGGCCACCAGCCATGTCAACGTCTTCCGTCTGCTCCTTGTCACCGCTTTGCTTACGACTAGGTAGATCGACGGGCTGGTGTTGCCGGCCCATCGTGGGCTGGAACTCGGGCACGAGTACCTGGCTTGTTGCATCAGGTTCCGACCTAGACCCCGCCACCATGCCAACGTCGCATGATTCGGGAATCACCGGCAGTCCGGCGTAGGGGATGGCCATGCGCTGCATCACGGAATGCGTGGCAAATGCTCCCGGATGAGGGGGCAGGTGATTCATAAGAAGACCAATTTCTCGGGACAGCCTTTCGATCATGCGTATTTGCCACGGCGACTGATTTGTCGGAGACGACACGTGTTGAGCATTAAACGGTGATCCGTCGACCCTCAAAGTGAGCAGCTCTTCATAGTCCGCTGGCAGTCCCTCCCCTAACAAGATCGACAGCATGGTTTCATCAATGCCAAAAAGATTCCGGACAATCTTCCGCGTCATTGTAGTAAGCCAGCTTTCCTGGTCCTCGTCTGCGTCTGTTTGTAGGGCATCCTCGTCGTGCCAGGACAGATTGTCAGCTTCAGCATCGGCATCGGGAGAGCTTTTCAAACGATGCATCGATGCCAGGGACTTCTGTCGCCGCCTCGCCTCTCGCTGTAGCTCGTCCACTAGAACTCGACTATGTTC
Organism: Claviceps pusilla; assembly: GCA_018360225.1. Lineage (NCBI taxonomy): Eukaryota > Fungi > Ascomycota > Sordariomycetes > Hypocreales > Clavicipitaceae > Claviceps > Claviceps pusilla. The sequence goes on along the minus strand of SRPW01001020.1, from coordinate 6,612 downwards.
AAGACGCCATGCTTCGATACGTTGTCGTTTCTCGTCTTGCTGGGGCCACGACTCGCCTAGGTTGACTGGTGATTGTGTGTGGTCGAAACTATCAAGTCGGCGGCGGACCTTGCGGGGGTTGAACTTCTCAAACTCGTAAATCTGGTCCTGGGCGTCGGTGCCAATGACTGGGAGATCCAAGTGGAAAGAGCCGAGCCCGTCATGAGAGGGAAAGACGGGGGTTGCGTGTTGCTGGCCACGTTGAGACAAATTCAGACCAGGCACCGAACGAAAGTCAGGGAGATGGCTGTCCAAACTGTCTAGCTCGGCATCGTCGTCGTCGCCATTGTCAATGGCCGAGAAGACTACTGACGAGGATGGCTGAGCGACGGATTGTTCCTCGGACCGGGCAAGCGTATTCAAGCTGCCCAGGTCACTCAGCCGTGATCTGCCAGGAGTCTCGAGGGAATGCTCCGACTCGGTGAGATAGGATGTGGTTGTCACGTCGGTAGGGGGGGAAAAGAGCACCCAGGTCTGCGAACCCGCGGGTTCTTGCTCAGGAGAAGAAGGTCTAGGCGCAACGGTGACGCTCTCATCTTGTGCGGAGACACGACGAGCAACCCGAGATGCCGCCTGGCGAGTTGGCTGCTGCAAAGCCATCGAGCCAGCAAGGGAGGAGGGGAGGGGTAATGGCCGATGACGATGATATTCTCCCCTCAAAGACAGCACAGTACTAGGTGAGCAAGTACTTGACAGACCCGACGGTCAGGCCAGGCAGGTGCAGAAGTCGACACACCAGTTGACGTTTGATGGAGCGGAATTTGGTTCGGATTCGCCGCATGCAGACTTGAGCAATTACGCCCAAGAATGGCGAGGGAGCACTTTCTCCACCACAAGAAGGCGTTTGACAATCACAATCGTCGGCACTGGCAGAAACGACAGAAACAAAGACGACGGTCCAGGACAAAGATGACTGTGTAAAATGACGGGAAACGGGGCCGGCACGCAAGAGTTGGGGCGATGAAGAGGTGACGGAGGTGACAGAGGTGACAAGAGTTGACCAAGCAGACGAGTTGACAGCACATGTGGGATATTCAGGCGATGCTAGGTACCAGGTAGTGTCACTACATTTAGCCAACACGGCACATTCATATGGCGGCATGATGCGGTGGCCCCGCCCCAGATTTGCCCTGGACCATGCATAACCCCAGGCTCAACATGCACCAGACGCACCAGACCAGACGCCCCCCGGTCCTGGGAGCCCCGCTGGGACCTCGCTGGGACGTGGGAAGACCAGGACACATTGACCGCAACACGTGCACGTTAGGTGACGTCTGGTCCTGAAATCACTGAAATCACAGCACTTGTGCATTGCGGTGCGTGCTACGGGCGAGTCGGGGGCGTCATCTGGCAAGTGGCAAGTGGCAAATGGCAAATGGGCAACTGGCTGGCAACTGGCTGCTGAACCGGCCAATGGCTGCGCCAGATGTGATTCTCCAGGACGATCCGCGGGAGTCGGAGTGGGCCTCCTGGTCCCTTCGCGTGGTCCCAGACAACTCCAGACAACTCCAGACAACTCCAGACATGGAATCCTCCCTGCCCGCTTACACAAGTACTTGACAAGTTGACATCCTCATTCATGCTCATGGACTCACGCCATGGATCCGGCCGCCTGACATGTCCATGATGGACGAACTGGATCCATTACTGCTGCAGGCGGGGACTCACGTACATGCAAAGCAAGTAAATACCCACTCACCTTCTAGATGCCTTCCTACCTTAGCACCGACCAAGGAGGCAGATAGGACAAGTCTCTCTTCCCAATCCACGACCTCTTATCAGCAACAAGACAGCACCCATTCCCTCGCCCCCCGTGCTAGCAAATGACGCCATCTACCTAAGTAGGTTCCTTTCCATCTACTAGGCCTGCTCTCCATCCACCAACATACCTAGCAGTTCTTCCATTCGAGTCTGGCCAACCCGCCCTGTCTCGGCTGGACGTGAGTGTGTAATAGGACCACGACCGCGACCCTTTTACAAGCCACTCGTAGTGAGCGACCTTATCTAGGAAGTAAAGTGTCGGTCGCATACTTTTCTGCCAGGTACATACATTCATTACCTACCTAACCAGTGGGAGATCCAAGTCATAGCATTCGGCCGCTGGGCATTGCGTGAGCGGCTGGTGAAGTCATGCATGACTCGATTTCGAAAGCACGAACCTGACGACCTATCGCACAGGGATGGGTGTTGGTTAGTGCAGCGTAGTTTGTGCCCGTTCCGATGTTATTAATAAGTGCCAGACGTGACACTTTGGTTGTCGAGTGCTCGGGCATATCTCGTCTCATGTTTCTGTGGCGAGAGACTGATCCTAGTTTGAACCTGGCAGCGACGGAAGGTGTCGCACCTCGAAAGAGAAAACACCGCTCGATAGTTTGTCTTGCGCAGGCAGTCGAGAAAAAAAAAGGGGGGGTTGCTTATAGACTCCCGCGGCGGCTTTCATTGCACTTTCTCACATGTCAAGGGCGTACATATCATGGGCATGTTCGTCCGATTACAGGATCTGGCTGCGACATTCCTGAGGAGGGGGGCTGGTGTAGATATCGGGATTTATCATGCCAGTAGCCTAGATCCCAAATATCGAGACGCTGCACACACACACAAGCGGGCATCCCGTGAATGAGTTCTCGCGGCGGTGCGATTGAGGCGTCGTGATCATTTCTGCCGATACGGATGCAGCTCTTGCGTGATAAACGCGACGGGCATGGCCGCGAACGGGGGTGGGGGGAGCCCATGGACCGATAAGTGATTGAAAAGGCCATGCGATCGCCTCGCGTTATTTCTCAAGACCTGATAGCTACTCGTGCATCGATGACCGTCCTCAGCGAGTGGATACCCCAGTCTGCCGGCTTGGGTGTTTAGAGAGAGAGGAGTTTTGGGCGGGCGTTGGAAGGTATCGTGGGCTCAGAGAAAGGGCAAATGACGTCGCAATGCGAATGCGGATACACATCGAAGCAGTAGAAGCCACACTGATACTTGATCCCATATACATGTTGCATTTTTCGACATCATTGTATTGACATGAAGCGATGCAAAAGTTCCATTTTGCCACCGATCTTAATCTTCATCAGTGACCGCCGCGTGTCCTGGTTTTCAAACACCATTGTGCTACTCATGCTGTCACCACAGCATCAAGACAGAGTGATCATCATGTGATACAACACGGTGCACAGGTGTGCCAGCTTAATTGGCAAATCACGTACTATTGCATTTCTAACAGGCCTTTATCTGACATGCCAATCCGACGCCATCCTTAAAACATGACAACCAAGAAACCGTTTTTTTAAGCAGAGAAAGCATCGGGGAAGCGGCGCATGTTCTCCTCCAGGGAACCGTGGTTGCTGAGGAACTGAACATAGGCACCGTCAACCTTGACACGGCCAGCAGCCTTGCGCTCGAGATACTCGTCGCGGCGCAGGGGGGTGAAACCCCAGTTCTTGGAGATGATAATCTTTTGGCGACCAGGGAACTTGTACTGAGATCGGCGGAGAGCCTCCAGCGCGAGGTGACGGTCTGAAGAAACGCGTTAGACTAGGTATCCACAGAGGAGGGGATATGCAAAAGTTTGGGGAACATACTGGAGTCACGAGTACGGACGCTCATGATGATCTGACCAATGTTGACACGGGCGACAGTGCCGTTAGGCTTACCCCAGGCACCACGCATACCAGTCTGCAGTCTATCGGCACCAGCGCAAGACAACATCTTGTTGATACGGACGACGTGGAAAGGGTGGGCGCGGACACGCAAGTGGAAACCTTCCTTTCCGGAGTGCTTGACCAGGTACTTGTTGCAGCAAATACGAGCGGCCTCAAGGGCCTCAGAGCTCAGCTGCTCATACTCGTTGGAGACCAAGTGGATGCACAGAGGGAAATCGTCAACGTTGGCACGCTTACGTCCAAGATCGAAGATTCGGATCTTGGGGTCGGGGACACCGCGGTTAAACCGAGACTTGGGGAACGGCTGAAAAAAAAAAAAACGCAAAATCAGTATTTCTATTCGACGAACTTTGGAATTCGAGGACAACTCGAAAAAAAAAAGACGAATGTGTTGTCGTGTTGTGATGTTCCAAGTCCTTTTTTTTTCTGCACCGTCCACCGCCGGCCAGTCTTTGTTTCGCATGATGGGGAGGGGAGCTTGTTCAAATCACGGGACGTTGATGGCGGTTCGAAGTCGTCTCTTGGAAATCGTGATATTGGGTCTCACCTTGTTCTTGCAGTAACGGTAGCAACGAGCAGGACGACGAGCCATCTTGTCGGTTTTTGCGGGTAGTCCTGGGGATTGGTGATGTGGTTTGGGCGAAGTGAGTCCGGCCGGGGAGGAACTTGACCACCTCTTTCTCAAAACCCACCACTCTTGATTTCAAAGCAAAGTTTCAGGTAACCTAGGAGTGGTGCCTTTCGCTTGAACGTCGGCGCTTTAGGGCTGCAGTGGGCCATCAGCCGAGCCCGATTGGCCGAATCGCTAAAACGGGATCCACTAGCCAGGCTTGCCAGCATCCATGGTTTGGAAAATATTCAGCAACAGTTCTGTTGTACCTGGATTCTTTCATCCTCTCCCCTCAGCACCGTCAAGTATTCGTCAAGTCGCCCAAGTCGGAAACAGTCACAATGGCCCCTCAAAAGAAGAGCAAGAAGGATGCCAACAGCATCAACTCCAAGTTGGCCCTGGTCATGAAGTCCGGAAAGGGTACGAAATTCCATATTCTCAGCCCTTTTCATTGCCAAAAAAAAAAAAAAAAAATGTTCGGGCGATCTGTGCGGCTGGCCTATCAAACAGACAGAAGACAAAGCACTTGATGCTACGACGTGGCAATGTTCTTGCTTGAATCAACGCTAATTTGAATACCAGTCACTCTCGGATACCGATCAACTCTCAAGTCATTGCGATCCGGCAAGGCCAAGCTCATCATCATTGCTGGCAACACCCCTCCTCTGCGAAAGTCTGAGTTGGAATACTACAGCATGCTGTCCAAGGCCCCTATCCACCACTTCTCCGGCAACAACGTAAGTTGAAAACCTAAACCCACGGCAAGCATTTGGTGCCAAGGCAATTTTTTTCCAAGGCCAAAATGCGACGCTGTCATCATTCTGGATTGTCCTTGTCTTCGCTATGCGAAGACAATCTTGCAATCTGCCCAGAGAAAAAGTCTGATACAGACTTTGGAGGGTTCACTTGTGCTTACGCAAGATGTTTGAATAGATTGAGCTGGGCACTGCCTGTGGTAAGCTCTTCCGCTGCTCCACCATGGCCATTCTGGACGCTGGTGACTCCGACATTCTCAGCGATCAACAAGCATAAATGGACAAGTTGGCTTTCCACTGCACGGCGTTTCGGGGTAATAATGGGTTCTGTCATTTTGAAGAAAATTTCAATCTTCGTTTCATATTTATGACAAGCTTGATTGAGGACTGAGCTGGTGCTCCAACGGCATTTGTCATAGGCCATGCTGCTATTCGTAGTCAAAAAGTAGCAGTCGCCGTCTGGAGGAGATCATCCTCAAATACAAAATAGCAACTGATGACCTTTTATTCCCCGCTACTGTTTTGCCACTCAACCATGAGGCTTCAGCTGTGCATCGGACTCGAAGAGTTCCATATTGTTTTCCACAAGACACAAGGATAAAGGAGAATCAATCTGCAACTATTGTGACGGCAATAGACGAAATGATGGGACTATGTTCATCCATCTCCTGAGTTTTACGCTGAGTCTCTTTGACGGGTCTCTGTATCAGGTGAGGTTTTTGCTGGTATGCCGTTTCACAGCACAAGCATCAAATGCCATGTCCTAGCCATGAAGGTTCGGCCAAGAATTCCCTGGTAGTCCTAGTATCGACTGGACGAATTCATAAGCCTCCGATTAGCAGCCAAAGAGAGTCAGTATATCCCGTGCGATCCCGTGCGCAGCACATACATTGTACACACAATTACCGGTTCTACCTTGTGCGGTATTTCGCTGTGCGGTGTTTCGTGGTGCGGGTCCGCGTTCCCACACAGCACATCCATCCAGCAAATATGGGGTAGAGACCCACTAACAAGCACAGGGCTCCTGCTGCAACAAAACGCAGTCATGGCAGATCAGTCATCGTGGGAAAACCCAGACTTCTGAATCAACCACGGGGCGTCTTCGGTTGTTCAATTATCCGCACATCGCACATGCACGGTCGGTTGACAGCTGATATTGTTCTAGCTTCCCCATGCCCTGTTTCACCAAAAGGATCCCGAGACAGGCGAGTCTGGTCGGATCAACTGGCAACGTGGTCGCTATGGGCCAAATTGAACTACTGCTCCTGCATCATTTCCCCGGGTCCAAGGCAAAACAGAGAGCGATTCATTGACGATTCACCCGACGTCATGTGTTTTTGTTCAAATTGTCTCCCAACTTGTGCGTTGGAACGACAGGTATATCGATGTTCTATATATTCCGAGTTGCTAGGTCCCTAGGAGGTAGATACGGAGATACCTATAGGTGGAGGAATGGCCAGGCTGCAAGTAGACGGGCTCCTCGCGTTCTGATGCGTCAAAATGAAAAAAAAAAAAAAAAAAAAAAAAAAAAAAAGATCGCATGAGATGCCCG
>SRPW01001019.1:0-13161 GCA_018360225.1 Claviceps pusilla | reverse complement strand
TGTGGAAATGAAAGTAGGGGGTGGATGCACGAGGAAAAGTGGACTGCTGCCCGGATAGAAAAAAAGTGCTGCCCGGATAGCAAAGCTCAGCAGCACTTCAGGCTCCGTTTCCCGTGAGGGCCTCATTGATTTTCCGAATTTCCTGGTCGGAAGGGATTGGGGCTGTTCAGAAGCGATGCCAGCAATACCTTGATACACCGACGGGATCGCCAAAAAGCCGCGAAGGCTGGGCAGTGGGCAGTGGGCCGGGCGGCGCCCGGCTCATCATGGTTGCTGGTGTTGTGGCGTTGGCAACTTGGCACCCTGCGTGGCATGGAACGGGAAATGTTTTTTTTTTTTTGGCGCGTATCTCTCGTCTGTGATTGTTATGACGCACACCTCGGACGGTTGAATCGGACGAGATGGGCCTTTTTTTTATCCTATTTGAGTTACTCACAGACCGACCACTAGCGACTTCAGAAGCCGGCAACAGAACGGACGGACTACCGAATGACAAAAATTCAATTTCATACGACTTGCACGCTCCCATCCCGCATGTCCTATTCTGGGTCGCGTTGCCAGGGGAGGGGGTACCTGCTACCTTTTACCTTCTAATCTGAGACCTCTAGGGATAGGGCCACCATTTCAAATGCTTTTCGCTGTGCTGAAGAAATCCATGACAAGCCAAACGGAAAGAAAGAAAGAGCAAGCATGCATGCATGCATGCAACCACTTTTGTTGCTGTCCAAGAGCAAAATTTCTCGGCCCTCGTGCGACGTTGGACTTGAGCCCGATACTGCAGTTCTCTGCAGCTACTACTTGTGTGTCTCTACATACTATCAAGCACGAAGTCAATGCAGTCAGTGGTGAGTAGAGGTGCCGAAAAGATCCTGGCATCGGTCGTCTGCGGAAGAAGAAGCGGATGCGGGATCATGATGTACATTTGTACATACATATTACATATGTCGATACCTCTCCGCACGCACAGTGGCTGGGTCGCGAACGGCGTTTGCATGAGAGAGCCAGGAATGACGTCTGCAGATGACCCTTTAGCTAGCCGATGCAAGGGGGACCTTTTGAGGTCTTGGCCAGTACACTCTCGAATTGGAGGCTGGAAGGGCGAGCTATTGATTCTGTGAATTTTCTTGGCGTTTGGCATGCCGCTTTTGTCCCTCGGATCCGAGATGGGTGACGTAAAAAAAAAAAAAAAAAAAAAGACCAACGGCAGCTACTCAAGCCGGATCATGGGGCACAAAATCGCCGCAAATGACGTGCAAACCAACTGTGCGTGAGAAGCGCTCCCCGCGCATGACGTGGAAGGAGTTGTGCATTGAACCACGCCGAGTTCGATGCTGAGGCTATTTGCTGGAGAGGATAATTTCGGCAATCGGCCCCACGCGCCGTGGCCGCCGCCGCCGGGCGCGCCGCCATTTCGACAAAGGCATTCTATTCTACGAAAGGAGGCCGGGGAATGCACATTATCTGTTTTAATTTTACGCGCGCCCCGGTTTACATGCTATGTGGCGTTTTTGTTTGATTTTATTTTCGGTAGTTCAGTGGAACTGGCGCATCGCCGGCCCGCACTTGAATGTACTTGCATACACACACAACACACACATGCATGCATATTGGCTGCGATGCACGCGTAGGTGGTTCCTTTTACCCAATTAACTATTTGTCTATTTCAAACATCTTTGAATACTCATATTTACTTTTAGCTTTTATAAATTCATTTTTCTTTCCTTTTCTTTTGGCCAAAACAAAAAGAACGTCGAACGCCGATTTAACAAGCATCAAATATCAGATGTGCGGTTGTCAATGATTACACCTGCCACTCCAGCCTCATGACGCGCTTCCCCAAACTGGCCAGTGCCGCCATCTGCTTCACAACAGCATAGTCGAAAAACATGCGCGAGGCCTCGCTCTCAGGATCGTCTCTCCATGCATGAATCAGCGACAGCTCCTTGTCCCGCCCGCGCAGCGCCGCGATGTCATCAAGCAGTTCCCTCGCCTGCAGGCCAAGACTCCACTGATCCAGACCCCCCTCGGCCGGACTCGCCGCCCTCAGCACCATCGTCAGGAGCATCTGACTCAGCGACACCTGGTCCATCTCCGTGAGCGTCTTGACAATATCGCCCTCCAGACATTCAGCAGCCCCGGCCTGGGAAGCGGCCGCTGGGCCTCCGAGCGAGGACACCCGTCTTCGCTCCCGCTCCAGCAGCGCAGCCGCGTCCTCGGCCGTCCACGCGAGCAATTTAACCAACATGAGCAGAGTCTTGAGGCGCACAACGTGAAAGGGCGACGCGTATCGGTATGGATCGCACTCGACCGCCACCATGGCCACCACGACCACCGCGTACGTATATTTTTGCTCGTGGGTATAGCACAAGCCCACTTCGAGGAGCATCTGCGGCAGCGGCGACACGGCCCAGAGGTCGTTGTCCATGAGGGCCGCGTACCCCCTCAGATGCATCTTGAGCAGACGTCTGGCCTCGGGCGACGACCCCATGAGGTCCGGATCCGGCTCGGCGCAGAACTGGGCGGCCAGTTGGATCTTGTGCGGATCCGACGCCCCGGGATGGCGCCGCAGCTGGGAGGTGTTGCCGCCGATGACGCTGCAGGAAGTGTGGGGGAAGCTCGTCGTCGTGTTGCTGCTATCGGTGGTGGTTTTGGTGTTGAAGAATTGCGCGCACACCTGATACACGTTCAAGTTGTCGGCGCAGCGGGGACACTGGCACGTGAAGTGGTATTCCTGAAGGGCGCTTTTGCGCTTGGAAAGAGGGTTTATATAGTCTGGGGTGGTTGTCAGCATGTAAGCCTTTGTTTCCATGAACGGGTTTGTTTTGAAAAGTGCGCTCCCTGGACGGGCCATGGGATGATGAAGCAAGACTATACTGTTACTTTGGGGGGGGGCTGGGCAACTTATCATGGAATGGAAAAGAAACAAGAGATAAAAGCGGAAAGGGGGAGAAGAAGAGATACAGGAGAAAACAAAAGAAAATGGACGAATAAGAGAAGTAAAACGAAACGGGAGAAGCGGAACCCACCCGTGTAGCAAATCTCAATCTCCTCGCCCTCCCGAATCGCCCTCTCGGCACGCAGGACCGCCGTCCGGCCGATGAACAGGACGGTGGCGTTTGGGATGCACGAGTGGTTGGCCATGGCGAGGGTCGGGTCGAGGAAGATGCCGACCTGGTCGGCGAGGTCGGGGTCGAAGCGGTGGAAGGCGTTTGTTTGGATCTGAGGTTGTTAGTGGGGGTTTGGTGAGGGGAGAAGAAGAAAAGATTGAAAAGGGGATAGAAGAAAGGATAGAAAAGGCGATAGAATATAGGAGAGAAGAGGGGAGAGAAGAGGGGAGAGAAAAGGGGAGAGAAAAGGGGAGAGAAAAGGGGAGAGAAAAGGGAAGAGAAAAGAGGATAGGAAAATAGCAAAGGAAAATGGGATATATAGCAACAGGAATGGAAGAAACGGTATAGAAGTAAAGAGCATAACAAAGCAAAGGGTATAAGAAATAAAACGTAAAAGAAGATGTATAAAAGAAAATAGAAAAAAAAAGGAGAAGAAAAGAAGTAAATAAAATAAAAAGGAGAAAAAAGAAGGGAAAAACGGGGGGAAAAAAGGGAAAAGGAAAAAGAGAAAAAAAAAAACCCACCTTACACAACATCTCAGTCGCCCTCCTCACATCCCCCCCCGTCTCCTTCCCGCCAAGCGCAAACGCACACGCCGCCACAGCCATCATCTCCACGTCCGCCCAGCCCCTCCCGCCGCTCCTCCTCCGCGCATCCACGTGGCCCTCCAGGCCGGCCAGCCCGTCCGCGATGTCCTTCTTCAGCAGGGCCTGCAGCAGAGCCCTCACGGGGGTGGGCAGCTCAGCGGCCGGGGGTGTGGCGGGGCCGGCGCCGGACTTGGCGCCGGACTTGCCCCCGCCGGACTTGTTCCCGCGCAGGGCTTTGCATTCGAGGCTGTGGATGGCGGTCCAGCCGGCGCGTTGGCAGGAGTCGTCGCAGTAGAAGGCGGCGTGGCAGCGGGAGCAGGCGCGCGGGCGGGTGTTTCCGGCGCCGGACCCGGACCCGGACCCGGATCCGGAGGCAGCAGCAGGGCGGAGGCAGTGTGTGCAGACGGAGGAGAGGTGCGCGCGCGTGGGGTGCAGGAGGAGCGGGGAGGCGAAGATGTGGATTGTTTGGCCGGCGCGGAGGGGGCGCGTTGCGTGGAGGGCGCGGTGCTTGGAGGGGTGGGGGCGGATTTGGATGGCGGGGGTGGAATTGGGCATCGTCGGGGGGGTTTTCTTATTGTTGTCTGTCGGTGGTGGTGGTGTTTGTTGGTATCTGGTGGTCGTGATGGTGATGGTGTTGTTGTGTTGGAGGTGGAGAGTTGGTTAGACTCGAATTGTCTTTGGACAAACCGCGACTTGGCCAGCTGGGAGGATTTATGAGTTGGAAGGTTTGCGTGTAAAAGTGGGCACACACATTTTGCTCCTTTGCGTTAGGTTCATGGTTGGCAAAGTTGAAAGGAGTAATCTCTCTCTTCATGCAAGATTAGAAAAGAGTAAAATGAATAACTAAATAAATAAATGAATAAATAAACAAAACGCCACATATATACACGTGCAAATCATGAAATGCACATCTACAGCTCGTTGCGCCGCCCCCCTTCACCGTGCTCCCCCCTCACAGCCGCCAGTCTATCCACCAGATCGCGGCTCCAATCTCCCTGCGACGCCCTCGTCGTCTCGGCAATCCGCGTGACGTGGTAATCCCAACATCCCTCTGCGCGCTGTGCCTCCTCCTCCTCCGCCTCGCACTCCGCGTCAGGCAGTCTCGGCGTCGTCGGCCACTGCCCCAGCACGGCTCCCATATCCGCATCCAGAAAGTTATCCAGCACGAGCTGGCCGACCTTACGCTGCGCGCCCGTCCATTCCTTGTCCTGAGGCAGTAGGATGCTCAGCAGCAGGGACATGCCGCCTTCCCGGAGGAACTCGGCCCGGATGGAGCTGTCCTTGATGAGACCGTTGATGACGGCAACCTTGGACTTGACGCGGGCGGCCGCTTGGTGCGCCGTGGCCCCCGTTCCGTCGTTATTCCGGGAGGGGAGGACACTCGCGTAGAGGCGTGTGCGAAGAGCGTCAACATGATCAACATCATCCCCCCTCGTGTTGACGCATTTCGCCTGGCTTAGCTCCGGCCATGCCTTGGTGACTTCCTTCAAGGCAGTCGGGTTGTTCTGCAACGCGCCGGCTAGAATGGCCGCGGCTTGCTGATCGCGGGGTGAGCTGAGCTGATCGGAGTCTGGCTTTTGCTGCTGCTGCTTCTGACTGGACATCAAGCAGAGCAGTGCTCGGACGGCATCCGTGTCCTCGGCAATCTTGAGCCCGTAGTACAAATCGTGAGCCAAGTCTTCCAAAACCTCCAGCGCATCGTCCAAAGCGGCGCCGCCAGATTCAGCAGCTCCCCCCTTCAGCATCTTGAGTCCCTCGTAGAAGGGTCCGGATTCGTGTTGCGGCCCCTTTACTTTACCGACCGGCTCGTACCCCGGAGCACCGTCGGGCATCTTGGGCTGCTGCGGATCCTCATCCGGCTGCGGCTCTGGTTCGACCACGACCATGGCGCGGTCGACGGGTAGTCCCTCCAGGGAAGGATTCTTCTCATCGGGGACGTTGATCTTGGCCTCCTTCTTGCCGGTGGACATGTCCAGGCGGACGTGGAGCCCCTTGGGGATTTCCTGATCGTCGTGAACGATCTGGAACTCGTCTGTTGGTTGGAATATGCGAGGGTAACACTCATCGGGGTTGGATGTGTGACAGATGAGATCGGATTTGGAGTGTGTTGAGGCGGCATCATGGGCGGCATCATGGGCGGCGGCCGGGGCGGCGAAGACGACGCAGACCATGAGGCTGAAGAGCATGGCCAGCGTCCATTGCAGATGGAGAGGTTTTGAGCGCGAGCGAGTCATGGTGTGTGAGAGAGAGAGAGAGGGGGGGGGGGAGGGAGGGAGAGAGCCGGGAGAGAGTCAGGATAGAGCCGGGGGTGAATGTTTGCGTGGTGGTGAGTCCACGCTCAGATGGAGGAGTGAAGATGGCGTTGTGTTGTGAAAAGGACACTTTCACACAATGACGTGGAACCAGGAACCACCAGTGACCAGACTGACAAGATTGAATTGACAAGGCTGAATTGCCTCCCTCCTTCCTGGACTCCAGGTGTGGATACTTTGACGAGGCGTTTATGCGGCGTGCATCTGTAGCCTCCTCGAGTATTGCTATTCGTGCGGCTAAAAAATTCTATTCGTGCGGCCGCCCCACCCTACTAGCCGCTTTCGGATTAACTACTTTTTTCCTAGACCCCCCTAGCTATTTCACACCACAGCGCATGGATCCTTTAGAATTATTAAGGTAATCAATTAAGGCATAAATATACTAGAATTCTAACTATAATGCCTAATAAATTCGCTTAAAAACGTATTTTTTAGTGTTTTTTTAAAAAGTATATATACTTTCTAGGCTAACTAATTATTCTATAGCTACTAAGGAGCCTACTAATATAGTTAAATTAATACTATAGCTAGCTATATTGCTAGAATAACCTCTTTAATACTAAAAGAAGGGAAAGTGCTAGGTTCTTAATAATTCTATGTTTAATTTACTATATTATTATTACTTTACTTTAAATAGTAAGCTATATTTTTCCTAGCTTACTGCTATTATTATATTATAGTAGCTATTTTAACCTTAAATTATAAAAGGCTTTGTTAGATACTTAAATTAAGGCGCCTTATACTATAAGACTAGCTAAGCTATAAGGGTTATAGTGGCTACAATAACTAAGGCCTCTATAACTAAGGCCTTTATAACTAAGTTGCCTGCAAAATTTATATTAATTAAGGTAATCCTAATCCTTAAGGTTAAGGCTTTTGTAATTATAGTAGCTATAGGGGTTATAGAGCTTATAATAAGGTATCTTTTTTATTCTTTATAGTTTAAGTTTTACTAATAATTATAAAGTTATAAATTTATTAGATTTACTTATTAAGGTTCTATATATATTAATAAGATAGCTTTCTCTAGAAAATTTAATAAAAAAGGGATAAGAAGCTTACTAAGGATTTATAAAGCTACTAGTAAGGGTAAATAAGGTTTTTTATTAAGGGTTCCTTATATTAAAGCCTCTTTAATATTATATAGGTATAAGGTAAGGTAAATTATTATAAAAAAGTATAGAAACTATTATAGGGAGGGAGGGCTTATTTTCCTAAGTAATAAGCTTTAGTGAGTTAATACTCTTTAACTAAGAGTTTAATAGTATAATAGGAAATCTATATATAAAGCACACTAAGCTAAGCTAAGTTAATATATTTCTAACATTACTTATACTTATTAACTCTAGCTTTATAATTATATTTATAAAGTTTTTTTATATTTATTTATTTAATTCCTTTTATTATATTAAGAAGATAACCTTTACTTAATAATATATAGGACTTAATATCTTTATAAGAGACTTCTATAAAACTATTTAATAACTTACTAAAATTACAGAAGTAATTAATAAAGTAATTTGCCTATTATTACCTTTATAGCAAATAAGTCTCTACTATATAAGTTAAGATTAGATTTTAGTGTATATTATATATCTCTTCTATATATGCCTAAATGCCCTTAAACTCTTACTCTATAGTTGCAAAAGCTAGTGCTTATATATAAAATATATACCTTTAGTAAACTAGTTAAATGCCTTAGCTAGCTTCTCTTTAGTATTATTAGAAAGGGGGGGGTTTTTAGTAGTAGTAGCATTATTTTAAGCGCTAAGAATATAGTTATAAACGTTCTTCTATATATGCTACTAGTAGAGCTACTACTAGCTTAAGGGGAAAATAATATCTAGGGTATTCTTTAGTATAATCTCTATATCTATAATAATAATATCTAGTGTATAGACTTAGTGCTTTTTTTAAAAGTTATTTAATGCATTTAGTATTTAATAGTATACTTCTTCTTTTTTAGAGGATAAGAAGCTAAAGGCAATATTTATTATAAACTTCTAGTTAGTAATAGCAATAACCTCTAATAGATAGAGGCTATAGTAGTTAGTCTTATAAGTATTATTTATACTAAGAACTTATAGGAAAGTTTTTTATTTTTTTATGCATTTAGGGTAGGTCTATATAATAGATATAAGCTAACCTTTTTTATTATAGTTAACCTTATAAGGAAGGGACTTTTCTTAAAGAAATTTAATAAAACGCTATATAGAAGTAAGACTATCTAATTTGCTAATATATATCTTTTAGTAGGCATTATAAATATCCTTTACTATAAAGATATTATTATATATATTGCTTTTTTATTAAATTATTTCGCTAACCTTATATATAGGAAGAGCTTATAGGTTAGAAAGCTCTATAATCTAATGCTTCTAACCTTCTATAAGGTAGTAATAGATTATATAACTAAAGGCTTATAAAGAGTAAGGATAATTGTAATAACTATTAACTATAGTGTATATTTATACTTAGTTTAATATTTCCTTAGTAGCTGTTACCTTAATCTTAAAAGGGTAATTAGATTTTATTATATAAGCTTATTAAATTCTAGTTAATATGCTCTTATAACTAAAGGCTTAGTTATAAAGGAGGGAGCTATAGTATAGATTCTTTTTACTAGAGATTATAATATATTTACTTATAAAAGCCTTAATAAGAGTAAATCTATTTTTATAGCTATATACCTATAAAAAGGAATAAAGCTTAGTAAAGAAGGTAAAGCATTAAGATAGTAGAAGCTTAGGAATTTCTATATTATTAAATATTATAAATTTTATATAGGAATTAATATAATAATAATAATAATTAAAGAGATAAAAAAAGAAGTATTCTTAATAAAAAAAGAGGTGCTTATAGCATTATTAATAATAAATTTGCTTTAAAAAAGAGAAAAAAAAAGGTAAAGAGAAAAGAGAAGATGCTAGGGACAGCATAAAGCATAAGATTTAGTAGATTTTGCTTAATAATTCTTATAATAACATTCTATCCTATGTGAATATATGTGTTACGGTCTGCACATAACGGCGGAACCCACCACGTATAGGAGGGTTCCGCTCCCCCTTTCTCCTTAGAATGAACAACTTCAACTATACATACACTCAACCACCTACCTATGACTTAAGTGTTCCCTCTCTTTATGACTTTATAACATACTATACCTATTGTGTAAGTACCCCTAACTTATGTGTAATATCTAGTACATAATAAGTGGTAGTAATTGCTATTTCTTTTATACACCTATTTACTGCATAAGAGCTAATAACAAAAACTGCAAACCTTATATTAATAATAGGAGAAAACTAGCGAAGCCTACCTATTAGCCTAAATTCTCTAATTACTAGCTCTATTATAGAAAACTAACTATAGTAAATCTACTGTTTTTAGGCTTTCTACTAAGACTTCTCTAACCTTAAGAATAGAAAAAGACTGCTTTTATTATAAGAAGACATTGAGAACCTTTAAACTCTTACTAAATATTAATATATTAATAGTAACCTTTAGATCTATCTAGAGCCCCTAGCTATTAAAAGACCTATTTATTAGAATTCTATAGATTTTACTATAGTTATTATTATTATTATTACACTAGTCAGGCTTGTGAGCCCAATACTAGTACCACCGCTACTTAAACTATATAGAAAAAACCCTAGCACAGGGAGGAAAACCTATATATAACCTTTTTCTATGTTCTATAGCGGAGCTATAGTAGCTCTGCGCTGGTTTTAATTATAAGAAGTAGTGCGCTGCTAGCTAAACTTAACTAGCGTTATAGGAGAGTGTATAGTGTAAAACAGGAACTTAAGCGCTTAGCCTATTGCATAGCTTCCCTCTGCCTCTATACCTATACTACGCTAGGTACTATATTATATTATATCTTTAATATCCTTAGCCTATTAATTTTATAAGCTTTTTATAAGCTAAAACTAAGGGATATGCCCTATTAAAATAAGCTACTTAGTAAGAGTAGTTACTAGCTTATTGTTTTTAAGAGCCTTTCTAACTTTATACTAGTTTTATACTAGGTATATACCTATGTTAATAAGGTAGAGATAGTTAAAATTTTTATAAAATAGTAAAATATAATAGTAGTCTTTATTATTAGCCTAGTAGCTATATATTAGTAATTCTACCTTAGAAATATATTAGCTAAAAAAAAAGGTATTAAGTTTAATTTATTCTATATATATTTATATAAGCGCTATAGATTTATACTTAGTAAGGCCTAAGTAGAGGTAAATAACTTTAATAGTAGAGGTAAAGTTAGGGTTAAGCTTTACTGCTATATAGCTAATATAAGTCTAGCGTGCTTATATAGTAGTTCTTTCTTAATACTAGTAGTTCTTTTATTTTAAGGTAAGTGCTTTAGTTAAAGATAGTTTTAGTAGGTAGTTATAGGGCTAGTTTAGAAATAGTATATAGTCTAGGCAGTTATTTTACTATAGTAGGCATCTATATCCCTAGTATGCTAGTCTGCGTTAAAGTTAAGCTACTATTATAGTATATACACTATATATTTACTTAGCTATTCTATTAGCCTTTATTTATTAATAAAAGTATAGTAAATAGTAGTTAAGGTAGAGGTTAATTAAAGCTACTACTGCTTTAGTTTTAACTAGGGTATATAGCATAGCCTTAAAGGTATTAGTTACTATTCTTAGGTATTTAGTCTATTTAAAAATAAATGCCTTAGCTATACTTTATGCTTTATTACTAATATTAGTAGGGGTATAGTGTAATCCCACACTATATATAATAATACTCTAAATAACCTATATATATAGGAGCCTTACATTATATAGTAAGTATTCCTAAGTTAAAGCTACTAGCAATATAAAAGCAAGCTGCTGCTATAGTAGTTTTATCTTAACCTAGTTTTAGTGTGCCTTTTAACGGAGTTTATAATAAACCTATACCTTAAGGAAGTAAGTAGATTAGACTAATTATACTATATTAGTGCTAAGCTAGACTAGTATTATAATAGTAGCGCGTTATTTAGTAAAGTATATAAGTTTACTCTTTTCTAAGTTAAACTTAAGGCCTAATTCCTTAAACTACTTTTAGCAAATTAATTACATAATCTTAAGGCAGTCCTACATCTCCTCTACTATTTATTTATATACTAATATATTTATATTATTTAAAAATTCTATAATAAGCATAGATTATACTACTTAGAGCTTTATATATAATAGAGTAATATAGAGTAGGAATAGAATAGAAGAGATAGGCAACCCCTATAGTACCTCTATAGTTATAAATAGGGGGCTTATAGATTTATTATTAAAAAAGAGGCTAGCTATATATATAGTAGTAAAGGAGTAAGTCTACACTATAATCCAGGCAAAGATGCTAGTAGCAATAAAGGTATAAAATAACTACTTATAATAAATAGTGTTAAAGGCTGCTAATATATCTAACTAAAGTAGCGATATAATACTACTATAGTGCTACGCTACCTATACTAATTCTACTAAGATACTTAGCATAACTTTTATTAATCTATCTACCCTATTGCTTATTTATAGGTTAAGTAATGCCCTACCTAACTTAGCTATAAGGGTAAGCTAGCTTACTACTACCACTTTTAATACCTTTTTAATAACACTAAGAAGTAAAATAAGGCACTAAGCTCCTACCCTTTATTATTCTACTAGGGTTTTACCTAGTTTACATAGAATAACTACTTTTACCTTCTAAAATAGCGCTAGGTAGTAGCTAATATAGTAGTATATATTAAGTAGGTATGTAAGGGTTTTAGCTAAGGGCTTACTATATACTTTAAGGTAGCTAGCTAAAAGTTTGTTAAGTTTAAGCGCCTTCTAACTTACTAAGCCTTTAATAATACTATAGATTTTATTAGTATTAAAGTAGTTCTCTATTAGGAATGTTATAGTATTAAGGTAGTTATTAAGGTTATTTAGTATATTATTTAGCTAAGCCTAGGAGGAAGGGAAGAAATAGTTAGCTAGCATAGCTACTTTCTTTTAGTGTAATTTAATAATAATGGTGTTTAGTCCCTTACTTTAAATAAGGGTTAGGATTTGCTATTATTCTAGTAATAGTTTACTATAGAGCTATACCTAGCACTTAAGTTTCTATAGGCTTCCTTAGTGTATAGTTACTACTTTAATAATAAAGCACTAAGTATTACGCTATTTATTACTAATAACTTAGTTCTACGTCTAGGCTATATTAGTAGCAAGTTATTAGTTTACTTTAGTATAGAAGGTTTACTACTATTTTAGCGCTTTTTTTATATTTTAGGTAGCTTCTTTAGTATAGTAGTTTTACTATAAATTTAGCCTAGGGCTGCCTTAGGGTTCCCTTAGGACTACTAGATTTATAATAGCTTAAAGCTTAGCTATTATCTATTCTATATAATTATTAACTTCTATTAATATATAAAGTAAAGGTTTAGTAAGTTTATAGTAGAACTATATTACTACCTTAGCTATTATAAGATTATTTTCTATATATAGCTACTTAAAATAAAGTAGATAATTACTGCCTAGCCTTAAACTAGCGCTAATATAGATTAACTACAGTATATAGTTAAATCTAGTAAGGTTTAGTCCTCCTAGGAAGTTAACTTCTATATTATTAGTAACCTATATATAGTTAATAATACTATCCCTTTTACCCTATATTCTTTAGGTTACTTTGCCCTATAGCATTATAAGTCTAAGCTACTACTATATTACTATTATAAAGAGTATATTGCTTTTTATTAAGGTTTATTTATAATAGTTTTAAAGTAGGTAGTGTTAGTTAAAGTCTTTAATAAAAATACTATAGTCTAAAGGTAGGGCTACTATAAAGTTAAGAAGGGGTAATATTTAATTAGATTTATAGGTAGGGGAGTATATTAAATAAATATAGTATCCTACTAGTATTATTAAGCACTAATCCTTACCTATATATATTAACTATACCTTAGCCCTATACTAGTAGTTTATATAAATTATAGTTTAGCTACCCTAAGTAGTAAGTTAAAAGTAGCTAAGGCTAGGGTTAGGTGGTTTACTATCTATAGTTCCTAGCTCCTATATTGCTATTATATTAGCTTTAGGTTAGGTTTCTAGCGCTAAATATATAAGGTAGGTTTTCTTCTATATATTCTAGTATATAACCTTTATTATATACCCTATA
>SRPW01001018.1:0-13167 GCA_018360225.1 Claviceps pusilla | reverse complement strand
GGGGGGGGGTTAGATTCGGTACAGTTGAGCCCAAATTTTCCGTTGGTCGAAACCCGTCCATCACAGGGCTCCCTCGCCCCCTTCCTGACGCTGTTCCGTTACCGGTATTATATGGGGAGTATCTTATCCCAGATCGTCATGATGATAAAGGCCCGAAACTGAGAGAACGGCTGGAGGTATAGTTAAAACTATAATCCAAACCCACCGAAGAGAGCAACGAGCTCCTGAGTTCACTTGCCTGGTTCCGTTCTTGACAGGCGATCGAAAACCTTCAGACAAGCCTGCGGCTGGCTGCCAAACCCACACTAGAGGTTTCCCGAGACATGAACGAGTTCCCACTGGCCCAGAAGAAAGGCGAGGCAGTCCCACGAGCTAGATGCTGGCGGCAAAGCAGCGAGCTATCATGCTAGTCAGTCATGAGCTTGTCCCAAGACGGGCTGTTGTTGATAAGCCAATACCTTCTTCATTGTCGACATTTGAGGTACAACTGTACGGTTCGTTTAAGGTGTAAGAATACCACCGGGAGCCACCAGTAACAACGAGCCAAACAAAAAAGAAAGGGCACTCTAGCAACTTGGCTTTATGCCCCTCCATTCCGAGTTGTGAGCCTTATTATCCCCCGCCATCCAGAGGACCTCTTCCTCTTTCTTTCCGTGTTTTGTTTGTTTTTCCAACAGTGCTCGAGCCGCATCATTGAACAGAAACTTGGCCATTTATTAAGGCTTGCTGGGACAATGGTGTAAGCTGGAGACACACATAATAATTGGGTTGAATGATTCTGTTTTCGCCGACTTCAACCAACGCCTAGTCCTCCTCCCTCTCTCCCCCCCCTCTCCCTTGCACACTGCATCGCACCATGACCCAAGTGCTGTCCTTGACCACTCGAGACATGGAAAGTGTGGGTGCTCCAGTTCACCGGCACATGAGCCTTGCCACGCCTTTCAGACGTCGTGGAAGTTTCGAATTGGCGTCTGACGGGAAATCGTCTCTTAATTTCTTCAGAGCAGGGTCGGGAAGGAATAGAGAATCAGCAGTAAATACCGCCGATGCCAGTTACGGCATGTTTGAACCGCTCGCAACTGGTTCATCTGGACAGGTTGCACAAGATGGCCCTCGAGACATCATCTGCCTTTGTACTCCAGCACCAAAAATACCTAGGCCGAGAAATGGTAAGCCGCTCACTCCCTCCTCTCCCGCGAGCTTCTTAAAGATATAGAGCCCGTCGTGGCCTTTTTCGCAGCTTTTCGAGTTGCACATTCGAAATTGAAATCGGCGTCGGGAGAGAAAAAAAAAACAAAGTTGGAAGAAGGAAGAAAGTTAAAAAAGTTTTGCTGCTTTGCAGATCGAATATGCACCCGCACAGAATGCGTGACTGACCAACCTTTTTTGTCTCAGCATTTATTTTGTACCGTCAGCATCATCAATCCCAGGTCACTGCAGAGAACCCGAAGCTCTCCAACCCAGAGATTTCGAAAATCATAGGAGACAAGTGGAAGCATGAGAGTGAAGACGTCAAGGAAAATTGGAAGAAGCTCGCTGAAGAGGAGAAGCAGCGTCACCAACATCAATACCCCAACTACCGATATCAACCCCGACGAGGCACAAAAACGCAGGGGAATTGGACGAGTACTTCGCCAACCGATGATCATGGTCGATGTCCGAAATGTCATGGACGATCCATCTCGACCCCCCGTACGCCCTCAACTCCCTTCTCATCACCGGCTGGGAATTTTACAATGACTTCCCAGATGCAGCCCTCATTGGGTCGCGTGGACACATCCGTTCCCCCTATTTCTCGCCGATCAAGTTTCGAATTGTCTCCGACTGGCAGTCTGCCATTCGCACATCAGCTGCATCTAGTGCGAGATGTTGAACAAGGCGAACAGAACTCTCCCGAGATGAAGCGGCGGCGTGCCAACGGGACAGGTAGTTATCATGCTATCACCGGAGCGCTAGGGGCGTACACTATCAGGCCTCCGCCAGATCTGAGACGAACCCCCCCTCAAGCAGCCCCGAGTTCGATGAGATATTATGCAGGGACAACGCTGCCAGATCTAGTCAGTCTTCCGAGGTCACAGAGCGGCCCGATGCCCCCGCCTCTCCGTCCAACAGGATCTTCGTCCTGGCCCGTCGAAAAGGAATCGCTCGATCCTCGACACAGCGGTTTCGATGAGTCCTTGCGGCTGCCGCCGCTGCAAACATCGATCCCTCCCTCTCCTGCTCGGTCGCCTACCTTGGACGGTAGGTATGCGGGCATTCCGTCAACAAGATTGAATCTTTCACCAATATGGGACCAGCAACATGCAACAACAAGCTTAGATGCAAAGTCGGCGTCAATGGAACTAAGTTTGACGCAAAAGCTCAAGATTCTGTCAGCCGTTTGTGATCCATTGCCTTGTGCCAGTAACCGCGTATCACATCTTGACAAGCGAGGTGCATTTATTTCTGTTGAAGGGACCAACCCGAATCTCCTGTATCAAGTGGGCCGCTCCCTTGAGAAGATTCTCATCGCCGGTGGTGACGTTGCGCTCAAGGTATGGACAAACGACGAGCCAGGCGATTCTGAAACACCGGAGTCGAGCAAGAAGAAATCCCAAGACGTTGATACTGGACGGACACCTGGAGCGGCCCAAACTGAAGATGTGGCGACTATCAAACAAGACTTGCTCCCATCATATTTCAACACTATCCTCTCGTGGAGGCAAAAATCAAAACAAATTGCAAGTCACGTCACTGACGGACGTATTGGTGAAAGTTTCAACAACCTAGGCGGCGATAAGGATCGTAACGTCGTGGACGCGGGTTCAATGACGGCATTGAATCCCCATCGAGACGACCTCAGGCCGACAGCAGTCCCAAAAATACCTGTTGCTTTGGTCAAGGGTGGATTCAGTCTGACCATCTCAGATAGATTCGCATCCGCAATACCCATCTTGGACAACTACACGCCTGCCGGCCATTGGCAGTGGATGGCCAATATGTGGAGAGGCATGGTGAATCCTGACCTTGTGGTACATGTGCAAGAAAGCCATGATGGACAAGACGAAACAGGGGTTGCAGATGTGACAAAAAGGATGGGACTGATTAGCATCAAGGTGCCCAGAAATCGCAGCTTGGATGAAGCAACAGAACGTCGGATGGCATTTGAGGTTATGGAGTGGATGAGGGAAGAGCGATATCAAGACGAGGCTCCCCAGAGCCGGAGGCAAGACTCATTTTAAAATGACTGCGACGAGAAAATTGTGGTTTCCGATAGACACGAGAGTCCTGTAACGAACACGTCGGCAGCAAAGAGGAAAACCGAGTGTTGCTTTTCTTTTCGTTTTCGTTTTCGTTTTTCTTTTATGTTTTTCTCCGGCGGCGGTGCCAGACTTCTGAATCGGCGTGACCCCAGTTGGCGTCTCCAAATGGGTTAGAGAAGATGGTGGCCGTCGAGTATACAATCCATAAAAAGTCGATAGAATAGATTTAAGATGAAATATGAGAGCGATCCCATGTATTTCCCACGTTGTGATTATGTTGTATGTACATGGATGCTTGTACAATGGTTGTTGGTGGGTGATGGTGTTGCCGAAAATGGAAAGAAGTGTTGTGTGTGTGGGCGGACCCTGCCACGCTTGTGGTCTCAGATCTCCAGATCTCGCAGCCTCGAATATCAGGCATGAATGAATGAGGCCAGACAAGACAACAAGTTGACGCGTCCGACGGGCCTGGGCAGCTCCAGCGGAACTCCAGAGCGAACCTGGCTGCGGCGGCGGATTCACGCACGCCAACCATTAACGACAACCCCTGACGCAACGCGGCAGCATCGACAGCATTGAAACGAGGTTTCGTCCGCTCCACCGCTTTGGGCGTCTCTCACGATGCTCTTATGTCTTCGCCATAACTTCTCATAATGCCAGACTTCAAGCCTGGACAGACGGTCCTGCTCAGCGATGGCCGCAAGGCCACCGTCCGCTTTGCCGGTCAGACCAGCTTTCAGGTTGGAGACTGGATTGGCGTTGAGCTGGAGGACAAGACGGGCAAAAACGATGGGAGCGTCCAGGGCATCAGGTATTTCGACTGCCCCGCGGGTTACGGCATGTTTGTCAAGCCCGTCATGGCAACAATCATCGCCCAGCCCCCGACCACGAAACCGCCGACCCGCAAGCCTACTCGCCCCAGCAGCTTTGCTCCCGCGGCAATCAAGCCAGCGCCCAGCGGCGATGTTGCCTTGGCCAAGAGGAGGAGTTTGAATGCTCCAAGCCCCAGTCCTGTTCCCAAGGCTCGTCCAGCCAGCCTGGTGAGGTCACCAACGAAATCGCCAACCAAGCAGCTGGGTGCCTCCTCTAGTGCCACAACCTCACGAACGGGGACGCCTTCTAATGGACGGGGTCCCCCAGCTTCGTCAGCAGGAGCAGCAGCAGCAGGCACAGGACCTGCTGCCTCCCGAGCACGAGCTTCGACAACATCACAACGTGTGTCGATGGGGCCACCAATTGTGCCACTATCACGACCAGCGCGGGTGTCCTCAGTGTCGTCTGTAGCATCAAAGACGGGCGGCGCTCATGTTAGGCCTATGAGCGTCGTCCGCCAGTTAGGGGGCCTTCGGACCCTAACCCGTGCGGAAAATGCGCCATTGCGACCCTCTATCGAATCACAAGCAGGACGAGACAGCAGTTCTCCCGATGACGCGAGTCCTGGGTCCCCGACGAAGAGCAATAGCGAGATTCCGTCGCCACGAACAAATAGCCCCGGGCCAGGACGAGCGAAAACGGCGGAGCGAATGGCAGCTCAAATGTCACCACAAGAATCTTCCACCACCGCACCGGTGCCGAGAAGACCTGCGGCTGCTCCTGCACAGCGCTCCAACTCTAATGGTGGGGCGGCCAATCGCGAGATTGAGGATTTAAAGGCAAAACTCAAAGTTTTGGAACGAAAGCGCTTAGAGGACAGGGACAAACTCAATCAATTGGAAAAGGTGCAGAGTGAACGAGACAAGTTTGAGGGAATCATTCAAAAGCTTCAACAAAAGTACCAGCCTCAACAACAGGAGAATGCAGACCTGCGTAGACAACTCAAAGAAGCCGAGGCAAAATTTGAATCAATTGAAGCCATGCAGGCCGAGCACGACGCTGCGCTTGAGCTGGCGGCCCTTGATCGAGAGATGGCCGAAGAAATGGCCGAAGTGTTGAAGATGGAGGTTGACACACTGAAGCAGAAGTCTGAAGAGTTGGAGCTAGAGGTCGAGGTGCTTCGAGAGGAGAACTTGGAATACAGCAAGGGCATGACGCCCGAAGACCGTGCAAGCACTGGTTGGTTGCAAATGGAGAGAACAAACGAACGTCTACGAGAAGCTCTGCTCAGACTTCGTGATCTGACCCAGGCGCAGGAAGAGGAGCTTCGAGACCAAATAGTCGGTCTCGAAGAAGACGTGAAAGAATTTGCTAAAACGAAGCAGGCATATGAACTTGCAAAGGAAAAGCTGGCGCAATCCGAGGCGGCTGTGGACGACCTCAGACAGCAACTCGATACCGCGCTCGGAGCAGAAGACATGATTGAAGACTTGACGGAACGAAACATGAGCATGTCGGAGCAACTGGAGGAACTCAAGGCCGTGGTTGCTGACCTCGAGAGCCTCAAGGAAATCAACGATGAACTTGAAGCTAACCACGTGCAAAACGAAAAGGAGATGCAGGAAGAATTGGACTTCAAGGACAGTGTCATTACCGAACAAGCACGGCGGGCTGGACAGCAGGAAGAAGCATTCGAAGATATGGAGTACACATTATCGCGGTTCCGAGAACTCGTCACGAACCTACAGAGCGATTTGGAGGACATGCGGGCCTCCCAGGCAGTCACGGAAGGGGAGTCGGAGAAGCTCAATGATCGATCGCGAGCCATGATGGACCTGAACATGAAGCTGCAGATCTCCGCGGCCAAGGCACAGGTCAAGACGATTGACCTGGAATTGCGCCGGCTGGACGCGCAGGAGGCTGACCAGCATCTGGAAATCGTCAAACTCTTCCTGCCAGATACATACCAGGAAGACCGGGACTCGGTGCTTGCCTTGTTACGGTTCAGAAGACTGTCGTTCAAGGCGAATCTTCTCAATGGATTCATCAAGGAACGCATCAACGACCAGGCGCACGCGGGCCACGAGGACGACATTCTCGCGGGATGCGATGCCGTGGACAAGCTGGTGTGGGTGTCAGCCATGTGCGATCGGTTCGTCAACGACATGAGCCACTGTACGATCGAGCAGTTCTCCAAGTACCAATATTCGTTACTGGAACTGGAGCCCGTGGAGCGGGCACTTAATGCCTGGATCGATGGTCTGCGCCGTGACGATTTAAAGGAAAAGAAATGCGCCGATGATCTCCAGCGAACCATTGCCCTCATGTCGCACCTGGCAGAGGTGCACATTTCGAATAATCTCCCGAGCTTTGCAGATGAGATCCACATGTCATCGCTGATGGTGCAGAGCCATCTGGACACGGCAGCGATTTCATTCAGCACGATGAGAACCATGGTGCAGCGAGCCATTCCCGCCCCAGCAGCAGCAGCAGCAGCAGCAGCAGCAGCTGAAGGAGAGACCGAAGATGAGACGAGCCAGCTCTTCGCCAAGAAGCTCGAGTTGGCCATTACACAAACGAGAAGCACCAAAGTGCTTGCTGGAAAGGCGGTACGAGCCTTGGAGGATCTCAAGACGCGGTCCCTGTCGTTATATCCCGACACCAAGGACATGTTTGAGCGTTGCGAATTGGCTAGCCAAGAGCTGGCAAACATGGTGCGAGCCATGGGCAATGGCATCCACGCCCTGCTCACGCAGGACGAGGGACGCAACGAGCCTTTTACGCTCCACGAGATTGAGCAGGCCGTTCATCATGGTGTTGTGGATGCAGGATTGGCGAGCTCATCAGGGAGCTCAAGGAGCTCAGCGAACTCGGTAGTCACCTCATCGGCGGCGGCGGCGGCGGCGGCGGAAGAGTCTGATGCATTCTCCGCCTATCTGAACAAGCTGCGCAGACTCACTACGCACATCAACGACGCGACTGCGTTGGCGACGGACCTCGAACAGACGCAGGAGTTCGACGTGCACCCCGCGCCATGGAAGCTTCGGTCTCAGGCGCTCGTGGCCCTCAAGACGGTGCCGGTTGACGCGGAGGAAGAGCTGCGACGTCTCAAGGAGGAGCACAACGAAGCACGCAGAACCATTGCACAGCGGGACGAGCACCTCAGCACGGCCGTTCTCAAGATTGAGACTCTGGAGTCGCGCATGCGCGATGCCCAGGCCAACATTGAGCGCATCACCAACCTGCAGCGGCAGCTCGAGACGACAGGCGAGCAAGTGGTCAGCCTCAAAGAGGACATTGAAAAGCAAGATCGAGAACTCAAGAGCCTGGAATCCGAGCGCGACAAGTGGAAGAAGATTGCAAGTGACAGCCGAGCGTATGCGGATGGTGCCGATGCGGCGGGCATGAAGGCCGGCCAGGAGCGGGCCGTGGCCACAGCTCGTGAGATGGATGCCCTGAAGAAGGACGTCGAGAGCCTGCAATCAGCCGTACGGTATCTTCGAGAAGACAACCGCCGTGCGCGCATGACGGAGCAGCAGAGCTGCGAATGGCTTGTCGAACCGCTCAAGAAGCCAACACCCATGGCCGAGCAGCGCAAGGCATTACTAGTGGCCGAGGGCAAAGACGTGCTGGGCGAGCTGGTCAAGATGACGACGTCGGCAACCATGTTCGAGTACGCAGCGCTGCCCAAGGACAAGCTCGCCTGGAAGCCGGCCAAGACGACACCGCAGTACCACGCTGCGAAACAAATGGAGGACTA
Source organism: Claviceps pusilla (assembly GCA_018360225.1). Lineage (NCBI taxonomy): Eukaryota > Fungi > Ascomycota > Sordariomycetes > Hypocreales > Clavicipitaceae > Claviceps > Claviceps pusilla. Next base: position 5,352 of record SRPW01001018.1, on the reverse strand, counting down.
TGCCTCCTGGAAAGCCTGGCAGGACTCGGTGGTCAAGAAGTCGTCTCTATTGCGTGGCACACAGCAGGCAAGCGACAAGGCAAAGGGTCGTCGTCGTATTCGAAATCCTGCCGCACAGCTACGAATCAGATTGCCCGGCCCAGATGGCAAGATGATGACGGGGATTGGCGTGGGACGGAATGTTGAGATTGTTGGGTCGGGTGCATGGGAGGCGATACAGAGCGCTGGAATCTCCACCTAATGCAGTTTTCCAAGGAAACCAAGAAAAAGAAAAGAAAACGCGCAGACGTTTCACATAGGCGTCCATGTCGGGGAAGGGGCACGAAAAGGAGGTTCAGATTTTCGACGCCAAAAGAATTGTCTTTAGATACCCTGTTCCTGTGATAGAAGCGGGTTTCGCTTCAGCGGATCGTTGGGACTGTGCGTGGTCTTTTTGTAACAAGATAAGAGATGGAAGCTGCACGTGATGATCATTGTCTACCGACAGTACAGGGGGTGGAATCTCTTCGACCACCTCACGGTGTCACGAATGCGGTTAAATAAACATAACAATAATAAACCAAGACAATAACAGTAATCAACCAACGGGCCGTAAATCCTAATCCTAGCCTGACGTCTTCTGTGTAGGCGTTTTCTTCCTTTCTTATTATCCTTTTTTTAAATAATAATAATAATAATGATAATGATGATGATAGTAATCTTATTAGCCAAGGTACTGCATGAATTAGCAGATTTGTTTGCCATGTCGTAAGATGGTTTGAACAGATTCCGCGTCGTACTGTGTGTTGTCTCTCGGAGGTGGCACTATCGTGTTATTCAGTCGTTTCTTGACGGGAACTTTTGGCATGAGACGAGGGCATAGCTACGGGGGGTGAATGGGATGGGGTGGATGTACATGATGACGATGGACGATGGACGACGATTGAATCGGCGTTTGATTTTGGTGGTTTCCTTCCGGACGAAATGCTGTTTGTCTTCCCCGCGCTGGCACTCGCCTTTTTGTGCCAAAGTGACGATCTGTTTTTCCTTTTCTTTTCCTTCTTCTTCTTCTTCTTCTTCTTCTTCTTCTTCTTTTCGCAGCACGCCTGCATTGTTCACCATCAAGTCCAACGAAAAAACCCACACCATCCACACGTGCATGGCCCGCCGTCCCTCAAAAAAAAGGAATCACGACTTCCCCTTGCCCTTTTTATCCTTCTTCTTCCGCCCCCCCGCACCAGCACCCGGACCGGCACGACCGCCGCCCTCCTCCGCAGGGGCGGCACCCGCACCGCCCATCAAGGCCGCCATGGGATTCCCCCCCGCCTGCATCTCCCGCATCATATCCTTGAACAGGTTCTCCGAGACGCCACCGCCCGTCATGGCGGGACTGACGTACGGCACCCACTCGCTCATCTTCCAGCCCCGCGGGACGGCGGGCCGGGGATAGGCGGTCCCCTCGGGGGGCTGGATCTGGCCGCCCATGCGGACTCTCAGGCCGGGACTGTGTTCCGTGGTGGGGTTCTCGAGGAGGTGCTTCGCGACCAGCATGTACAGGTGGTGTTTGTTGCGGACGCCGTGCGAGGGCGCGGGGCCGGCGCCGGCCGCGGCCGCGGGCTTGAGACACACCTTTACGCGGCCCGGGTTGGCCCAGTCCTTGGGGTGCGTCTTGTCGGGCTCGAGGACGGTCTGCAGACGCAGCCGCGAGCAGGCGTTTGCGATTTCGCGCGCGAGGGGCGAGTGCGACGCCAGCGGGGCGGGCACGCGGCGGCCCTGGGCGCGGGAGCGGAGGGCGTCAAAGTAGAGCGGGTAGAGGCACTGGTAGGAGTTGAAGGCGGAGCGGTCGGGGAAGGATTGTGCGGGAGGGGGCGCCGACGGCGGTGATGGTGGTTGCTTTTGCTGTCGTCGTGGTTGTTGCTGCTGCGGCTGCTGCGGCTGCTGCTGCTGGACGGGGATGCGCCGCATGATGTCCGAGTCGAGGAAGTCGTCAATGTTGTCTTCGTCGGGGTCCGAGACCATGTCTTGGTCGCTGTCGGAGACTTCTTCCACCTGTGGATGCGACATTTTTCGGTTCCTTCGTTCGGTTGTTTGGTGATGATTATGTTGAGATGTCGGGACGAGGAGAGGTGATGGATGGCTTGTGGATTTTGGGAGGTTGAAACTACGTTGGTGCAGACCGAGTGTGGGCTTGGTCGTCTATTGGTTGGTACTTGTGTATTGATGGACCAGGACGTGTGGAGTGGGGCATGTGTGTGTTGCTTCATGGAGCTTCATGGACCCCAAGACAAATTCATCAACGCATGCATGCATGAATATGAGTATATATATATATATATATATATATATATATATGTATATATTCATGTGTGTGAATGCACTGAGAATGCTTCGTATTCATTCACGTCGAGCTATTCCATCCAGACCTCGTATTTTCGTCTGCTCTGTACACACTACCAGCACCGCGATGGACGAGCAAGAAAATAGCATAAAAAAGAAAAAGAGGAGAAAACACGAAACAACCCCCCCTTTTCCTATGGCGAGCAAAAAAATGGCAAATCAAATCGTCATGATGCTGTGTCCTGGAATCTGGTCGTGGAAAAAAATTCGCATGGGCTGTTCTGGCCATTCGTCGTACCATGGCATGTAAAACCTGAAATGGAAGCAAGGCCAAAAAACAAAAACAAAAAAATCAGACCCCTTTTGTTCCTTCTTGGAAAAAAAAAATAATCAGAAAATAGCGAATCATTTCACTACAAGCGTCTCGTCATTTCAATTCGCTTTGATATTTGGATTTTTAAACTTTGTGCCTGGAGGATGGGCGTCCTCGGGGAATTTGCAAAACGGATGTATACAGACGCCGTCACGGATACTGGGACACTGCGAGAACAATGTTAGGTGAGACCAGGCGCGGGAACCGTTGGGAACTTATGATGACAGTGGTTGGGAAAATGGGGGGGAACTTGGCTCTCACATGATGCCCGTATATGCAATCCTCCGATTCGCAATCCTGGCCATTTGTACACGGGTTCTGGCGTGCCAGCACTGCAATGGCGTTGATCTCCTCGTTGCTGGGCTTGTAATCGTGCACGAAGAAGCACGAATCTCCCTTGCTGCACGGCCCGCGCAAAAAGTGATTGTTGCAGAGTTTATCCGCCTCTTTTCGTTTCTTGATGCTCTCCATGGCAAGGACGCTCACCGTAATGGGCTCGTCCAGGCCGCGATATCCGGGATTCCAGTCGGGCTGCTGCGGAGGGATCTGCTGATACTGCGTCTTGGCCGACGGCCGAGCAATGGGCTTGGGAGGAATCGGCAGAGTCATCCGCGGGGGAGGGGGCGGCGGGCTGCTCTGGGCGCTGCTGGCCGCATTGGCGTACGATAATGAGGAGCGGCCGGGCGTGCTGGTGGATGTGACGCTGATGGCAGGACTGGAAGTTCGGGGTCCGGCGGCCCAGGCACTCATTGGCCAGACCGATGTACAATTTCGATCCGTAGGTTTCTCGGTGCGAAAGAGGTCTTTGCCCAGGTCTAATGTGAGGATGTCCGAGGTAACAGAATCAGCCGTTGCGGCCGGGATCCCCTCGATGATGCTAAGTCGCTGACGGTTGAACTCGCCCTGAGCGATTTCGTCCAAGAAGACGCTATATGATGCGTCGTGCGAGATGCCCATGAGAATGTGTCTGCAATTATAATTTTTGATGTGCCATTTGATGGTTTCTGGGCAAGTTGTTCATGTCAGCGTCTGTCATGTTTGGTTTTTTTTTCCCCGCTTGTTTTCTTCTTTCTCACTATTGTCCCAACAGACCAAACCAACCTTTGACTTTAGACGACGCGCAGCCCTTGCCATAGCCGACGTCTATGAAATCAAACGCAGCATTGGCTTGTGTGAAACCCAAAGCAAAGTCCCGAATGTCCGACAAGTCCCGTCCCAAGGTTTTGGCGACACCGCCCAAATTGGCCACGACTTTTGTAATAATCTCGACACCGTCCGCGTGCTCGCCGCACTGGTCCTTGATTGCGTCTCGGAGAACGAGGGCTGCCTTTTTTCCTCCTTCGAGACCCTGTTTGATCCAGTGATCGCGAAACTGTTGTTTTTTCGGCGTTAGCAAGAAATAGGCCCTGGGGTTGGGGGCGAACGGGGAATGCGCACCATCAGACTGTCACCATCGATTGTCACGAGTATATAAGCATTCTCGTTCTACAGCACGTCAGTTAATAAAATGAATATGTATATATATAGATAGATAGAGAGAGAGAGAGAGAGAGAGAGAGAGAGAGAGAGAGAGAGAGACCATACCCTTATTTCGTCAATCTCATTGGTATACCAATCGGTTCTGGCTTCGCTATTGGACAGCTGGACTTGGAGGTTTCTGTTTTCGCGCTTACACTCTTGTAATTCGTCTGTGAGTTTTGAATCCCGGTACTGGAGCGCCGTCTCGAGTTTATCGCAGTATAAGAGAACATCCTAGGGAGGAATCAAACATGAGCTATGCCGGTGATTTCTGATAGAGAAGTGAAATCCACAAAGGAACACCCGCCAAAAAAAAAAAAAACACACCCGAAGAAGCTGATCGCTAGAGTCTCTCTGTTGTTGTACATCTTGAAACCGCCGGACAAAGTCCATGAGATTTGTCGTCAAGGGCATGCTGTGCGCCGACATGATTCTCGTAGCATGGGCTGGGAGGAAATTTGGGAGATTTGGATTTTTATCGAGGACGATTGTGAGATGCGGGCGTCGTGAGAGGATAAAGAGGGAAACAGTTTTTCGTTTGTTCTCCTCCGGCACGAGTAAAAAGGGCGTGTGGCAGTACGTTCGGCTTTATGTAGGAAGCCCGGACAATTTGTCTTTTTTCTTTTTTTCTTTTTTTTTTATTCCTTCCTTTTGTCTTTTTGGTTGTGTCACAATGAATGCGGTCCCTGTTGTGCAGGTAGAGACCGCACAGGTCAAGGCAGAGCAGGGGGAAGTTGAAGAAAAAAGAAAAAAAGACAAGACAAGACAAGACTAAGAAGAGAAAGCAAGTTTTGGAGTGGCCGAGTTATGTATGTCACCAACAAAGACTGGATCGACGGATTTGAATTGAAGAGTAGTGGTGAGAGTATTGAGAATTAAGGGAAGGAAGGAAAAAAAAAGAAGATGACCACTGGCTTGCCCAGCTTGTAGCGATTCTTGTGAACAAAGCTGTAATTTGTATGCTCGCTTTCGTCTTATTTTAGGCAGGCCGAAAGAAAAGAAACAGGCAATCTAAAATGAAAACGTAGACGGCGCGTAGGCCAAGGTCGGTGTCGTTGCAGCTGGTTATGGTTATTTTTGGATTCAAGTCTTTGGGGGATACAATGTTCTTTTCTTTTTTTTTCTTTTTTTTTTTTGGGCCGACT
>SRPW01001017.1:0-13173 GCA_018360225.1 Claviceps pusilla | reverse complement strand
TATAATAGGTTATAAGCCCTATATATTCTAGATTTTTTAACGTTTTATTATTATCTTTATTTTAAACCTATATTGCGTTTTACTATATTTAATACATATATTTTTTAAATATACAATAAAACTAGCAGTGTTAGTATCCACATTTAACCTAAACCTTACAATTAAGGCTCTTTTCCTTTAATTAGTTATTTTTATTTATTTAGCCCTTTATTAATTCTTTTTTATAATAAAAAAAACATATATAAGCAAGGATTTAAATGTATAACCTTAGCATTTAGGTATATAGAATTAGTCCTTATTATTACAGTATAAAACACTATAACCCCTAATATTATAAGAATTTTTTATAGAGTCTTTTAAAAAAAGGGCCCTTACTATAACTATCTTTACTACTAGCTAGGTCTTAATATTCTAAAGTTTAGAATTGCCTAGTTACTAGTTTAACTAAAGAGGTAATTATAGATTATTAGGTATAGTAAATTAAGGTAAAGTAATGCCTACTAACTAAGCTAAGGTATAATTAGGTAAAACTTTATAATTTTTTCTCCCTTTATTATTAAGGTATAGGAGATACCTATTATAAACCCACTAATCTTTAACTTTATAATCTCTATATAGGTGTAGGCTATATAGTGATTTAACTAGAACAGTGCGCTGCCTATATTAATAAACTATTTAACTAAATTAGTAATTCTTTAGTATTAAATACTAGGTTATAAGGTTATTAATAAAAGGCCCTTATAATACATTATTCTTACTATAATAAGCAATTAAAACACACCTATATAGCTATATATAGCTAACTAGAGTTATAATATAGATAACTCTTTAAATATAAAGGATTTAATACTAAAATCTATATAAATTATGCCTTTAAAGGGTTCTAAAAATTTTAAAGAATAGGAAATCTCTATAAAGATATATATCTACATTCTTAGCCTTACTAGCTACTTTAAAGGTATAATTCTATAGTTTTAAGAGACTAATAAAAAACATACTTTATTAATATATTTAGTATAGTAAACGCTATTTATATATATATAGAAAAATATCCTTAGAGTGGGATAGGACTATAGAGGCTATATAATAGACCTTATGTAGCTAATTTGCAATAATTATAGCTTTTAAGCTAATATTACTATTATTAAGCTACTTAATAGCTTCTTTTAATTAAAAAGGTTAAAGTTCTTATTAATAAGGGCTTAGCTTAACTATTACTAAAATCTATAGTAAAGGATTAATAATATTATAACTTTACTTAATATTATATAGGTTGCTTAAATACTTTAAGCAGTAAAGGGTGCTATGCTTAATATTTATAATATATAGAAGATTTAAGGTTATAGTTCTAATAATTTTAAAAAAAAAGGAGATATTAAAATATCTTATATATAAATTAAATAAACTAGCTAAGGATTAAAAAGCTAGTTTCTCTATAAAAAGGTCTTTATAAGGAAAACAAGAAAAGAAGAGAGTAATAGAATTAATAACTCTTAAATATAGCTATATAGTCTTAGCTAGATGCCTTTTATATATAAAAAATATATACTAGAAGCTTTATTCTAAACTTTAACCTATATAGGTAAAGTTTGCCTAAAAAGGGAGCTTTATAAAGGTATTTACACTAAAAAGCACTGCTTCTTTTAATATTATATAAGTAGGAAGCATATTTAGTAGCATAACTATAGGCATTAATAATAATTACACTACTACTACTAATTATAGTAGACTTATAAGGCATAACTATATCCTAGATATAGGATATAGCAATCACACCTTTAATTTAATAAAGTGGTTTATATACTTAAATACTAATATAGAAGTTAGACTAATAACTGCTAGTAATAGTTAACTCTTTGCTATTAAAGAAATTAGAATAGTTAAGTTACTTATTAAGGGAGGATATCTTAAGCTACTAAATACCTAACTAGCCCCTAAGGTAGAAATTAATATAATTTCCCTAGGTTTTCTCTATTAAGCTAGTATTATTATAAATAGGTTTATAGACTAACTAATTATAAAGTCTTTATTATAACTTATAGCTTCCTTTTGCTAGGCTTTTAATATTATAGTGCTAAAGCTTTATACTAAAGAGCCTTACTTTAACTTTATAGCATTACTTACTAAAGCTATTATAAAAAATATAGAATATAGCCTTTTATATAAGAGACTTAGGCATGCTGGAAAGGATTAAATAGTCTGTGTATATAAAGAAGCAGGCATATTAATTAATTTAATATCTATAAGCAATTTTTACTATAAAGCTTACTATTTTATAAAAGCTAACTAGATTATTTATTATAAGCTATAACTTAATATTAATGCTTTTCTTAGGCATGTTTTTTAGGATTATATTATATATAAACTAGAGGGATTTAGCGGTAAAAACTATACTTTATATGCTATTAATACTTTTACTTATTTTCACTAGGTTATTCTAACTATAAGTTATAAGAATTTATAGAAAGCTATAGAGGCATGGCAGACTACTATGGAAAACATAAGCAGTGGATTCACTATAAAGTGCTTCTATACTAATAATGCTATAGAATTCCTAAGGGAAAAGTTTGCAAATTACTACTATAAGAAAGGCATTATTTATTACACTAGGGCTCCTTATATTCCTACCTATTAAGGTCTTATTAAAAGGGCTAGGAGAACCCTTATAGATATAGCTTAAGCGTTAATAATTAGTGCTAAGCTTCCTAATATCCTTTAGCCTTATGCTATAAAGTATATAGCTAAGATTACAAATATTCTGCTAATAAGTAGCACTCCTAATAGAAAATCACTATAATAAGCTCTCTTTAACGAAATTAGGCTAATTAATAACTTATTAATTAAGAATCTTTACACCTAGGGGTGTATTACTTATATACAAATCTCTAATAAAAAATGTATAAAGGCATAAAAAATATCCCCTAGAGCAAAAAAAGGGCAACTTATAGGTATAGAAGGTAATAAATATTATCTATTTAAGGTTTAGCTACCTAAAGAAAGCTACATTATAAAGGTATAAAATATTTAATTTTAGGAAGACCCTATAATATCTTATAACTCTACTAATAAAACTAAATTTATTGCTAAATTAGTTAATTTAGCGTTTAAAGAAGAGGGTAGAAGGATTATTACTTTACTTTTTACGGATTTAGCATATAAAGCTAACCCTCTACTGTAAAATAGGATCTAATAATACATAATATAGTCTAGTACTACACATGCCTTATAAGGTTATAATAATACTAAGAATACATTAGGGGGTAACCTTTTATCTAATTAAATATACTAAAGGTTAACTACTCCTTCTAGTGAACCCCCTATATATTATCTCTTTAGTCCACTAAAAATAATATTAAAGAACCTACTAAAATTATAATAAAAGGAGTAGCTTATTATATTTAAGCAACTTAAAGAACTAGTTATTAACCTTAATAGATATAAAACTAAGGCTTTTTTTAAGCCTATTCCCTCTATTAAAGATATAGAGATAACTAACGCACTATATAACATAAATTACACTAATATAAACAATATTATTATAATAACTAAGTTATTAGAAGTAGTTACTAATAAAGTAACTCTTCTATTTTAAAAGAATAAAATATAATAAGTATTAAAGGACTATAGAGAGAGAATTATACGCTCTTAAAGCTTAAAGTCCGTTAATTAAAAATCCTTATCTTCCTAACCTAGTATATAATAGTTGTTATATATAGGCATTTGTAAGAATTATCTATATATTATAACACACAGTTAGAAACGCGCTTTTCCTAATAGCTCTACAAAGCCCAAATAATTAAACCTTATATATTATAATAATAATGCTATCTATAACTTAGATAACTCTATAAACCCCTTATATTATATAATAATAGTGCAAGCAGCAAGCATAGCTAATACAAAGATATATATACTATTAAATTAGTTTAAGGCATATAAGCTACCTAATTACTAGACCTTTTAGCGGCTAGCTAAGATTAAAGAATTAGAAAAAATACAATAAAAAAACAGTTAGTGTCTTATATATACACCTAAGGACGCTATTATTTTTAATAGCTAGTGGGTTTATACTATTAAATATCCTATTAATAAACTACCTTTTCTAAAAGCTTATTAGGTTATTTATAGTAACTAATATTTTAAAGTCTTTAATGCTTAAGACCTCTATACTACAGTAGCACACCTAGTTTCTCTATATATTTTTTATATAATTATTGCTATTCTTAACCTTAAGTAGCAGCAGTGTAATGCAGTTAATGCCTTTTTAAATATAGAGGCTAAAACTAAGGTTTTTATAAGGCAGCCTTATAGCTATAAGGATATAATAGAATAGGTATGCTGCCTTAATTATACACTCTATAGTCTTCTAATATCCCCTCTTTAATAGCTTAATAATATTTTTACTAAGCTTTTTAAGTATAGTTTTTAGCGCCTTTCTAGCAAGTTATATATTTTTACTTACAATAACTTTATTTTTCTTCTTCTTTATATTAATAATATTATTATAGTAGCTTCCTTAAATACTATTATAGACTTTATACTTAGTATGCTAAAATTATAATATAAGCTTAAGCACTTAGGGATAGTCTAGATATTCCTAGGCATATAATTTAAATAGGATTATAACTATTAAACTATTTTACTTTATTAGGAGAAGTATATTAATTCTATTTTTTAATAGTATAATACTTTAAGCCTAACCCCCTCTTATATACCCTAGCTACCTAAGGTTAAGATTTCTTTTAATTAGAAAGACCTCTTAATAGTTAGAATTCTAAAAGATTAGTAATATAAAATTAGTTACTTTAACTAGCTCTTAATATATACAAAACCTAATATTACATATATAATAAACAAACTTAGTATAGTAAATCTAGCCCTAAAGCAGATTTATATAGATCTAAAAAAGTACCTTTAGAGATATCTTTAGAGAATAAAGAATCTAGAGATTCTTCTTAGTAGTATACTAAATAATAGTACTACTAAATACTCTTTCTAAGTCTATAGTTATAGTAATGCCTCCTATAGCAATAACCTTAATATAAGGCACTTTATAGCTAGTTATATTATATTAGTTAATAGTAGTGCTATTCTTTAGGCTTTAAAGCAGCAATCTATAGTTATATTAAGCACTATAGAAGCTAAATTCCTTAATCTTATACCTATAGCGCTTTCTATAACCTAGGTCTCTTAGCTAATTAAAGACTTTAGATTTAGTTAAGTCTGCCTATTATTACTATTTATAAATAGTTAGAACGCTAAGGCAAATATACTAAATAAGAAGTATTATAGCTATATAAGGCATATTAATTTATAATATAAATAGATTATATAGAGAGCTTATAATAGCCTCTTTCGCCTTAAGTAGGTTAGCACTAATTAAATAATTACTAATAGCCTTACTAAAGGCCTTAAGTGTAAAAAATATAGTAACTTTATATATATACTCTAAATAGCCTTAAAGTCTAGACTTCCTTTCTATAGGAATTACTAATTACGCTTTAATATCTTTTCCTTTTCCTTTTTTTATATATTTTCTATATATTTTTTACTACTTATATATTAGCTTTAGTTATAACTTATTAACTTTACTAGAAGCCTAACCTTCTATATATAAATTCTTTTAAACACCTTAACGTATCTAATATTTTCTATATTACACTCCTTTATAAATAAATACTATATATATTTAGTATAGGCTAGTTATTTAGCTATAGGGGTGGTGTTACGCATTACAGGATCCCTAGGTTCCTTTTAGCCTAAACTCTTTAGACCCTATAGACTATAATGCTTTAATTTAGCCTTATATATTAGGCATCTAGCTAGATATGCCCATACCATACATTTTGTGTAGTGTGAGCATTCTTAAATAGATCATCAATACATATCAGCTCCTTCTGGATGTAACAGATGGTGCCTGTGTATTTTTCGCGCGCCATTCTTGCATTCCGCGGAAACGTGCAGGTGTCTATCTACTCAACAAGTATAAATATAACGATCTTGTCCTTCGCTGTAAATGCAAGTTGCGACAGTGGCTATCACATGGCATGTCAGAAATATCAGGAACGGTGGTGATCATTTTGACATTTGCCAGCGCTCAACGGCCAACGGTGTCTTTGAGCAGACGAAGGGAGCATCGTGGCGTCGAGATCAGATCTCTTAGTATATAATATATAATAGTTGCATTTGATCACAACACGTCACACTACAGTGGTTTCAAACCATCCATCTTCCGTAGTATAGTGGTCAGTATGCAAGCTTGTCACGCTTGAGACCCGGGTTCAATTCCCGGCGGGAGAGACCATTCCTAATTATTTCTTTTTACCTCACTGTGAGCTATATCAACATGTAGCTTATTTTTTTTTCTTTTTCTTTTTCTACTTGTCTTTTCTTTTTTTTCAGAGTCTTCCTAGAAGCCTCGTCGACGAATGGGCTGACTTGATATTGGAAATGGACTTCTTGGCTACAGGTGGGGGAGAGACCGAGGTCTTTCTTCTTCTGTCTTTGTCTTGTTCTTTCTCTCACCCTTTGCTTTGTCTCTTGATGTTGTGTGTCTTATACATGGACGATACACCCCTTGTTTCTTCTTACAGCGGTACATACTTTCCCATACGCGCATGGGAAGTAGGCATGCAGTGCGACATTACCAGGTCACACTGTACCAGTGTTCATTATGCTGCCGATTAGACGACCCCCTTCATATAGGTACGCATCTGATTAAGTCTTGGCCATGTATGTACACCCCCCCGGTCTCCGAGTCGTCGGGCACGACAGTGGACGACCATGGAACATTGAACTGACCTCTTGCCGTCCTCTCCGCCTACCGAAGTAGAGACATCCTCGCCGATTTGTGAGCCAGAGACTGCCGTCCCAACGATGTTCTGGTGTACGTGGTGCCTCGGCATCTTGGCACGCAGTATGATACATGGGCCACCTTCTCGTCCGTCTGTCGTTGGGACACGACTCGCATTCATGCCAGTCATGTTCCCGCTTGGTGGAAGCATTACGTTGCCCGATGCCAACGCAGGACGCGGCCGCGAACCAGGAGCTATCGGCCGTTGCGTCCGTATTCAGTGCGAGTGGCGTCCCGGCATGGCCATTGCCGAGCAGACGAGCCGATACAAAGATGGTCATCACATGTCGCGATTGCGTTTTAGGACTCTTGAACGCAACGCACATACATGTGTATGGACATATGCACATATGTATGTGGTTGACAATGCTACCTCCCTGCAATCACCACCTCGATTTCCACCCTTGCCAACTGCTCTTTTTTCATGCTATGCATGTCAATTGCACATTTTCCAGCATTCATGAGAACAGCAGGATCCTTCAGGCTTCAGAGATCAATCTTAATCTTGTTTGCAGTGGTGGTGTCGGTCTGTCGGTACTCTGGTGCGCAACTTGTCGCCCTTTCTTTGAGGGAATGGCCAGGTGCCGTCAGATGTCGAGACGTCAAGTCTGCCGGCCAATGTGCCATTCCCGCGTCGTTGCTGGCTATAAGTTGCTGTGGAACAAACCCGTCGACTGGACCGGCCGTTTTTTGGACGAGAACGTCATGATCTTGCACGGCGGCTTGTTCCAAAGCTCTGGGTTACTGGATCGTTACCTGGCGAGACATATCTTGCAGTCGTGAGCAAAGTGTGACGGGTAAAGTCTTCCATGATGCCCGAATACGGGGTTTTCCCTTTCTTTGCTTGTTTTCTTTTCTTTTCTTTCTGGCTTATGTGGTCTACGCTGTGGTACCAGACCCAGAGGCAAGGAGGGACTTCTGGACATTTGTGCGCCAGCAACGAGCGCCTCAATTTGGCGTCCGACGTGATTGTGGTTCAAGTTTTTCCCCATTGGTTGAAGGGGTACCTTGCTCGACTCTGGCGAGATTTTCTAGTCAAGCACAATTTTTTTTATTCGACCGGACCTTTCACGGTCTGCTTGTCCGTCTGCTTGTCCGTTGGCCTCGGTGGCTGCGCTGTGCGCCTGTCAACTTGAAGAAATCTGGTCGTTCGAGCCCATGGTTAAGCTGCTAGCATAGAGTCGAAGAGGGGCTTTGTGCCCCTTTTTCTTTCCCGTCTCTTCCCCCCTCTCGTCTTCCTTCTCTTTCTTGTCGAAACGGATGGAAGTCGCCGTGCTTCATAGAAACTGAAAATGTGTCAGTCCGCGTGTGTCTACCCCCCCCCCGCGTTCGGACATGGAGTATTTTAGCCGCCCATGTTCCAAAAGAAAGACGGCCCGACAGGCGAGACTACTTCACGTTGTCCTCGTCGCTCGACCGTCGACCACGTCCCCTAGTCCGACAAGATCTCGGGTGCTCAGCTCAGTCAGTCTTGGCCGTTCGGTCGTTCTGGTCGCTGGTATTGGCACGCGCCCATGTCTGCGTGAATTTGCATGCCATTGATGATCAATTTGCACTGCCATTGTCCATCCGCTTAGTGCCCCCGCCCTTCTCCAAGAACCTGTGTCTCGTCGGCAATGGGCGATGAAAAAAGACAAGAAAGCCAGCAACGGACACGCATGTTACGTCTGCGGAGGCGTCTTTATTCGGCGCGAGCATTTGACGCGACACATGAGGAGCCACACGCGAGAGAAGCTCTTTGAATGTCCCATTTGCGAAAAGGTCTTTTCCAGGAAGTAAGACCAGTTCCACCACCACCAGTCCACCACCACCTCTGCTCCTTCCTCCCCAAACATTGGCAACTCCTTCCTCCCAGACATTGGCACTCCTTCCTTCCCAGACCAGACACTGCCCTGCCGCTCCTGCCCTTCCTATTTATGTACCTATGTAGGTGTTGCTGACACCCCACTTTCTCTCTCATCGACAAAAGCGACGTTCTTAACCGCCATGTCGCCTCTCACGAAGCACAAACTGCGGAACCTGGCTCTGTCATCTCCAGCAGAGCCTGCCACCAATGCGCCGCAAACCGCGTCCGCTGCTCCCGGGAAAACCCTTGCAAGCGCTGTCTGCAGCGCCATTTGAAATGTAGCTATCCCGTAGTGGACAAGCTAGGGACGGCCAGGTGCAGTCAAGATGAAATCAGCGGTACCAGCGGTACCAGCCAAACGGACCCGTCGCCGGCGTACCCCGGAAACAGTGGCGTGCCCGGCGAGCCGCAGCATCAGATCCAGCATCCTGCAGTTCCAGTTCCAGCCGATCTCCTCACGCCCATGGCGATGTCGATTGCTGCGCCAATGACCGCCGCATCCGCTCGTCCTGGTCGCGCCGGATCCTCTTCCACCGTCAATGGCAGCTTTCAGCAACCTATCGAGGCAAATCCTTACTCGTCAAACAAAGCGCCTGATACTCAATATTCCGCCCATGTCTCCAATCCTTCCTATTACGCAGAAAGAGCAGCCCAAGTCTCGTCTACGAACTGGATCTCTTCAGCACAGTATGGCACGTCAAATCTCGACACCCAATGGCCGTCGATGGATTTCAACTCTGTCGACGTCAACACTGGTTTTCTCCTTCAGTTGAATACGGTGCTGCCATTGGAAAATACGGCTTTTGTCGGGGAAGTGGCTCAAGGCCAGAGCCAGAGCCAGAGTCAGGGACAAGGGTCCTCGGCAAGTTTCCAATCGACGCACCGTTCTTCTGCCAGCAACTTGCAGGCCACGATAGCAAGAAACGACAAGCACCAGCCTGGTCCTTGTGCAGAGCCCCGAGATTCTGACCAAAGTGCTGCATCCCGGGGAAGTAACACCTATTATGTGGATGGTTGCGGTGCCAGAGCGCCCTTCAACCGCGCTTTCGGTCAAGGACGACTCGAATCTATCAAGTCAAGAGCGAGCAGCTATTGTTCATCACCTCCCAATTTTGGGTTGCCGAACCGCGAAATTCTGCATCCTAGCGACGATTCCATCTTCGCGTTCGAACCGCTCCAAGTATCCGAGGGCTACTACAACTTCATGGTTCAAGCTGCCCGGAACGAATGTCATGGTCGATCTCTTCCAGTAGATTGGTCGCTTTTCCCATCCTTGTCGCAGACCCGAGAGTTGGTGCAACTTTATGCGGACAAGTTTCACCCTGTATTCGCCTTTCTCGTCAATCTGACCTTTTCTTCGCAGGCGGACGACAATTGGATTCTACTCATTGCGATTGCTACGTACGCCGCGACCTACACCCCAGGCCTGACTGGCAGCCGGCAAGTTCGATTCTTGCAGGATTTGCTGCGGTCTCTCTTGACTTTGTGGAGAGACGAGGATGTTCAGGCCGGTCTCCAAACGCAATGGACACCGTCGTTTATGGAAGCTTCATGTGGCCAGTTTGAAACTCGGTACAGATTGCCTATTTTACAGGCCAGCATTCTGAATATGATGTGCATGTTACGCACAGGGGACCATTCCTGATGCGGCGGGTCTTTATCGAGAGATTTCACCTTGTGGAGGCTTGCCAGAGGCGGCAACTAATTGCTCGAGCGGTAGCAGCGTCCGGTGATGCATCTAGCATCCGTCACCGCGACGCGGAGAGGAGGGCAGGGATGATGATATGGGTATGTTTTTCGTTCAAACTTCTCTTTTTCTCTACCTTTTTTTTTTTTCTTCCTGTTACCTTTCATAATCGAAATCCATATTCTGACCTGTCGTCAGCTGTTGGACTCGATGCTGCCATACCAATTAGGTTGTGAGCCGTTGCTACAGATCGTGGATATGCAGGCCCCCTTGCCCACCCATGACAATCCTTTGGGAAGAGTCACGGGTCAGCAAACCCTTCAAATGGCAGAAAGAGACGAAACAAGTATGCGAGCCCGATTCCCACTATGTGTCTTTTGTTTTTCTTTGGTCATGGAGGAGTGACCCCCAACTAACTAACTCGGGGGGGGTTTCTTGGCCTTGTCTCCTGTAGTAACGATATTGGATGCCCTCGAACTGCTGCATATTGAGAAACGCCTCCCAAGAGTGAGTGAGCTTGGCATGAAACTGGTCATATACGCCATTTGCAGAAACATGAAAGAACTGTCGGTCAGAAATCGCGTGCAACTTCAGTCATGGACGCCTACGGCGCAGGCTCAGATCCGCGCGGAGTTGCCAGTGACGGCCGAAACCTGGCCGCCGGCAACGGAGATGCTCTCGCATTGGCGAAACAGTGCTTGTGACTGTCTCGACATTATTCATTGGCGTGCAAACAGCAAGATTGCCAAAGCTTCCGGATGGGAGCATAGCACCATCTATCACCTGCATTTTGTGCGGCTTCTTCTACTGTCGCCCTTGAAGCAAATCCAGACCATTGCTGCCGCCTCGAGGAGTAGTAATCTAACGCCGGCGCAGCAGATGAGCGGAGTCGACAGCAGGGAAATATTTGCCGCTCGGAACCACGTCCTGCAGTGGGCACTTCGCGACCAGCACAAAGCGAGACTTGCCGTGGTGCACTCGGGCGCTCTGCTCTGGCATATTCGCCGCTTCAGCACCTACAGTTTCCCGGAGCCGTTTGGGATCTACAGCGCAACATTGATCATCTGGGCATACAGTCAGTGCGTTGGCGTAAAGGAGGAGGCAGGTTTTGTTGCGGGACGGCAAAACGAGGCAACGGCAGCGGCAAGCAAAGGCGGAGGAATCAATGCTTGCGGAAAAGATGTTGATGGTGGTGGTCCTGCTTCGGTTAGCGAAAACGAAGCGGCCACGGGCGCCGCAATGGCAACCTCAACATGCCGAAACACGCATGAATGCCCTGAAGCGCCCATTATCCAGGTTGATCGGCCATGCGATGACGAGATTATACAGTCTTTTGTGCTCCTGGGCACGGCCATGTCGGCGCGCATGCAGGGTGTTGGCAATATACACAAGCGCGGAGCACCGGTCAAGATTCTCAATGAAGGATTGAAGCTATTGCGTCGAGTGCAGGAGAGCGACTTGGATCTGAGCCTGTTTCTCGGAGACAAAAGGGAGAGTGAGGGTGCTGCTGCAGGACACCAGGAGTTGAAGCTGGAGCAGTCTTATGCGACGTTGCTTGAGGAGATGATGAAGACTTTGGAGGGGCTATGATGCGTTGGAAGAGATGTTGGGCGATATGAATTGGCTTAGATATGAATTGAATTACGATATGAATTGACTTGTCTCATTTTATAAACAGACAGGGTTGGAAAGACTTGACGCAAGCATGGCAGACAGATGGCTGAAGCGGTTTGCCGTCTGGTGCAGTCCGCCTTGGGCTTACACAGCAGGGCTGAATGATAATTTCTCTCCCTTTTTTTTTTTTTTCTTCTTTCTTTCTTCTTTCTTCTTCCACTTTTTTCTTCCATCGCTTCATTTCAATCCCTTGTCTTGCAGCCTAGAGGGCGACGTACGATGTTGTGAAAGAGAGGCGGTGGTGGGACTATTTGTTGGGGCATTGGGGGTACTTTGCCGGGGTAGTCGTGCCGCGTGCCCAGCGGGTATTGTATTCTCAAGACGATGAAAAAAAAATGAATAACATCAAATACATGGAGTAGAAATATGGCCAGAGTATTTTCAAGGCCTCCACACATCCACAACAGGCTCCATTTGCACCCATTTTGCATTCCCAGCCGATGTCCCACAGTGTCAACTCGGCATGACACGGTGGAACAGGAACACCAAGTAGTAGGTAGGGAGTACTTGGAGGTTCACGGGTACTCGACTCGATACACCATGACGGTCCATCTCGGTGATGCAAGCGACAAGGTGGCCGTGGCCATGGGCATTGGGAACGTGGAGACGGAGACCCTGGGAACCACGTCCTGGGCTGCTTTGCTAAAGAATCCAGAACCAAGGGGACCCTTGTGCCTTGCTTGATGTGCCTTGTTTGATGAGTGGTTGAGTCAGTCTGGTCTTGTCATTGACGCACGTGCTGGGATCTCTCTCTCTCTCTCTCTCTCTCTCTCTCTGTGTGTGTGTCCATGTCCATGTCTTCTTTCCGTGCTCTTTTTTCTTTCTCCTCGTGAGCCGCGCCACGTGGTGTCTGATGCGACCTGCAGCCGATGTTACATGGCTGGACCAGAAGAGTCTGTCGTGTTTGGAAAAACATGATGATTTTCTTGTTTTTGATTTCTTTTCTCTCTCTCTCTCTCTTTTTTCTTTCTTTTTTTTTCTTTTTCTTTCTTTTTTTCTTTTCTTTTCTTTTCTTTTCTTTTCTTTTCTTTTCTTTTCTTTTTTTTTCTTTTCTTTTCTTTTTTTTTTTTTTTTTTTTTTTTTTTTTTTTTTTTTTTTTTTTTTTTTTTTTTT
>SRPW01001016.1:0-13186 GCA_018360225.1 Claviceps pusilla | reverse complement strand
AAAAAAAAAAGACAGTATGGAAATGCCCTCATTCACTGACGTATGCTTACTAAGCAGCGTTGCGTTGCAAGCAGTGCAAAGCGCAACATGGACATTCAAGCGCAAACTTGATGGCAACCAGACTCCAGTGGTCCGTGCACCGCGCAGCTTCGCAAAGGCGCATTCTCCCAGCCAAACCGTCACGACTCACGACAACTTCTTTTACGCTTTCCTCATATTTCTTCCACAGAGAGTCGCAGCCGAACCTCAGACGCTGCAGAAGCATTTTCATCCATGTCTCTTGATATTCACGCGTTCGATCGCTGAATCGGCCCCCACGACCTGATCCACAACCTGATCAACACCTGATCAACACCTGATAACCGCGTCCTCTCTCCTCCTCCCCCATCCCCGATGATCAACATCTCTGTCATGCGCCCGACAAAGTAAACCCCGAACGTGTCCCTCCTCGAATGCTTCTGTGCCGAATCAGCTCAGGACGCTCGCCCAGGCGAAGGCGAGGCATCTGAAGACTGACCAGCGCAGGAGCACTCCGTCGACGAGAATCCCGTAGAGCGTCATCATGTCGTTTCTCGACCATGTCGACCATGTCGACCAGCACAAGGTGCTGCACGACGATGAGCTGCCTCCGATCCAGGACGACCCGGTCCAGGAATTCTTCGTCATCAAACAAGAAGTCGTCCTGGATGTCAACTTTTGCGAGAGACAGATTAGCGGCACCACCGATCTGTACATCGTGATTTTCTCCGACAAAATCGAATACATCTGCCTCGATGCGGCCGACTGTGAGATCGACACGAGAAATATAACAATCACCGAAATGAAAGAGGCGCACGGCGAGGTGGTCGAGGGACTAAAGCGCAAAGCTGCGGCCGAGTACAACGATCCATACCAGAAGCTTGTGCAGCCAGAGAACTGGAATCTGAGGGCCCAACACCACGACCTTCGCCGCATTCGAGCCCGAAACGTCTTCCACAATCGAAAGACGGACGTGCCCGCCGAGAATAGAGAGATCGAGGGTTGTACTCCCGTCTACGGATCTCTGAGAATCAGTCTCCGTGGAGGCAAAAGCGAGACGGACCGTCCGAAGCTGATTATTCGAAAATCCGTCACCAGTCTGGATACCGCGGACAGGGGACACAAGCAGTTCAAGATTACGATTCCCTTCCGAAACAAGAACCCTCGCGACGGCTTACATTTCGTCGGAGTAGATGCGCTCGACAATCGATTCACACACATGTATTCCCGCCACTCGATCCAGCCCGGCACGGCCTCTTGCATCTTCCCTTGCGTCGACGATCATGGCGCGCGATGTGACTGGAGAATATCTGTCAAATTCCCCCGGACTCTCGGCGATGCGCTTCAGCAAGCGCTCGCTACCCAGAGAGAGACTCCTACCACTACTACGACGACGACTACAACGACTGCCAATAATGGTGCGGACGGACATCAGGAACGGTCGATGAGACTGGCTGAAGAAGACAAGCTGAGAGAAATGACGGCCGTCTGCTCGGGTTTCTTGATGGAGGAGTTGATCGACCCGGAAGACGATCGGAAAAAAATCATGACCTTTGAACCGGAGAAAAAGGCGTCGGTCCAGAAGCTAGGATTCGCCGTCGGGCCCTTTGAGCACATTGACCTGTCCTCCGAGTATCGTACAGAGGAGGACGAGGTCAAGCTCGGCATGAGCGCCCTCAAAGTCCATGCCTACTGCTTGCCGAATCGCGGCGACTGGGTCAGAAATACCGCAGCAGCGATGACCATGGCGGCCGACTTCTTGACCTACACCTTTGCCAAGTATCCCTTTAGCAGCTTCAAAATTTGTTTCCTCGACGACATGGTGGAAGACACGGTGCCCCTGCATTCCCTGGCCTTTATCAGCAACCGGTTACTCTATCCGGAGGACATTATCGACACGGAAATCGAGACCACCAGAAAGATTGTCTTCACACTAACATACCAGTGGATTGGCATCAACATGATACCCAACACTCGAAACGACCTGTGGCTCGTCCTGGGCATCGCTCACTACATGACGGAGCTCTTCATGAAGAAGCTCTGCGGAAACAACGAACATCGATTTCGCATGAAGACCCTGTCAGACAGGCTCGTCAAGGCCGACGTTGATCGGCCCTCGGTATTCGATCTGGGCCCGAATCTGCACCTGGGACAGTTCGAGATGGACTTTATGGAACTCAAAGTGCCCGTCATCTTCTTCATCCTCGACAAACGCATGATGAAGGCCTCTGGCGGTCACGGCCTCACGAGAATTCTGCAAAAGTTCTTGACCAAGGCGCAGATTGAGAGCAGCGACCGATCCACCATCCTCGACACGGAAAAGTTCCGGGCCGTCTGTGAGAAGGGAGCGCGATACAAGCTCGAAACGTTCTGGAAGGAATGGGTCTTCAACGCGGGCTGCCCCAGGTTCGACGTCAAGGCAAAGTTCAACAAGAAGAGACTCTGCGTCGAGTTGACCCTGAACCAGATCCAGCATCAAGTGGCCAAGAAGACGACGGGCTTGGAAAAGAACGACTTCTTGCGAGTGGTCAAGGAGCGACGAGCCGACGTCAAGGTCGGCGAGATGCAGCCCCTCTTCACCGGACCCATGACCGTGAGGATCCACGAGGCCGACGGCACACCCTACGAGCATATTCTGGAGATTCGTGAGGACGCGACAAGGTTGACCAAATTCGAGATCCCCTACAACACAAAGTACAAGCGACTGAAGCGGACCCGGCGGTTGAAGGAGAAACACACCGCCGGAGTCGGCCTGGAATTGCCGGACCATGCGGACGACGCTCTCTTGTATTGTCTCGGTGACGTTCTGCAGAGCCCAGACGATCTGAGAGACTGGGAGCTCATCGAGTGGGATCCCGAGACAGAGAGGAAGATGGACCAAGAGTCTTATGAGTGGATCCGTGTCGATGCGGACTTCGAATGGGCTTGTGATATGAGACGCAACCTCGAGCCGTACATGTATGTCTCCCAGCTGCAACAGGACCGGGACGTGGTGGCACAGCAAGACGCCATGCTGTATCTCACCCAGGGGCCGCTACACCCCATCGCATCCGGCTTCCTGGTGCGGACGTTGATCGATCGCCGTTACTTCCATGGCATCCGGACCATGGCAGCAGAGGCCCTGCCACGTCAGGCGAATATCAAGGGTATACCGCTTCTCGGATTGCGGCAGCTGATGAGGGCCTTTCGAGTCATGTTTTGCTATGAGCAGACGAACCAGCCGCATCCGAACGACTTCACCGACAAGAAGCAGTACCAGGTCAGGTTGGCCGTCATCAAAGCCATTGCACGAGTGCGAGACCACACACACCGGTGCCCGATGGAAGCCCGCCGCTTCATCCTCGATCAGTTGTTGTTCAACAACAACGAAGACAACCCTCATTCCGACCACCATTACATCGCCACGTTGGTGGAAGCACTGGCGACATCTCTCATTCCTTCTCAAGAGGACGACTGGCTGTCTCGCCAGAACAAGGTACCGGATGACCAGGAGCGCAAGTTCCTCGAAGAGGCCCTGGAGCAGATTGAGCGCATACTGCGACGTGATGAGTGGACCAATTCGTACCAAAACATCTGGACGATTGCCGGACTAGACGCCAAGCAGCGACTCATGAAGGCCGAGGTGATTCCCAAAAACTATGCCGAGTTTGGACAGTATCTCCTGGACGGAACGCGCGATTTGATCCGCATCAAGTGCTTTGAGGCTCTCGTCGATCTGGGCGCCATGATGGACCCGACCTTCTTCACCTTTCTCTTGTATGCACTCATGACGGACCGGTCTCCCTTTGTGCGCAATCGCCTGATCCAGATCATGGCCAGCGGTCTGGCGGCCATTGCCTTTGGAGAGCACACAAAGGCTGTTAAGAACGAAGCTGTTGCCGAAGAAGCCGAAGATCCGCTCCTCCTCGTGCAAGACAGCGCGCAGGAAATCGAGGCCCGAAAGGAGATGTTTGCCCGCAAGGAGAATCTCGATGCGGCTCTCAAGGCTCTGCGGAAGGAGATGGACGAGACGTACTCGGGCGACGAAAGGCACTACAGCACTGCGATGCGCAAGGCGCTGGATCATGCCAGCCTTGGCCGAAACGAGGTGGAGAGCTTGCTCGATCTTGCCGCCATGATGTTTGAGGAGGCAGGCAGCTGGATCCTGACTCTGGCTTTGCCCAGAGCCTGGCGAGTCGAGCGACCCGAGCGACCCGCGCAAAAGTTGGCCGACAGACTGCTTGTCAATTTCAAGGCATACTACAAGACAAAGGCCAAAGACCCTTTTCCTCCTCCTCCTCCTCCTCCTCCTCCTCCTCCTCATGCCCCCCTTCTTCCTCCTGCTCCTGCTCCTGCTCCTGCTCCTGCTCCACCCTCCTCTCGTCCCTCTTCTCATCCCCCTTCTTCTTCTTCCTCTTCTCTTCCTCTTTCTCGGCCGCAGACGCCCTCAGTACCCTCTCGCCCGACGCCCCTTCCACGAGTCCCGTCCATCAAAATCAACACCAAGCCCTCGGGCACACCGCAACGATCTTGCCCCCTGCCCCCGAAAAAGAACAACGTCTCGGAAACCATTGTCGCTGCCTCGGCGCCCACGCACACGCCCACATCCGCGCCGCCGCGAACGAATGGCACGCCGTCCGTATCGCGTGCTCCGTCTGCAAGCTTCGCCACGCCCTCTGGACCGATTTTTAAGCGCCCCCGTCCCGGAAACGAGCAGGTCACGCCGGTGTCCAAGCGACCCAAGACCGAAGCATCGAGTGTCGTCAACGGCAACGGCAACGGCAACGGCGGCGGCAGGATCCTCAAGAAGAGGCGGGTCGTCACGCTCAAGACCAAGAATCCCAAGCGCCTGGCTGTCATTCTGGGAGTCCCCGCCAACACCCCGTCCTCCAACGTCCGGACGGCCCTCCCATCCGGCGCGCCCAGGGAATCCCCCTCCGGGACCCCATCCGGGGCTGTCAAGAACAGCATCGTTGCCAAGGCACGCAAACCGCTTCCGACGGGGGACCTTGTCCGAAAGCCCCTCCCGGGGACCGCATCTCCCGTCCCGCATCCCACGCCACGAGTCTCCGTCGACGCCAAGAGCACCGCGGCCGCCGGTGGTGCCGCCGGTGGTGCCGCGTCTAATGCCGGGAGTGCCACGCCGGGTAGTGCCCGACCCAAGATTAAGATTATCCGGAAGCCACAACCGCCTGCGTAGAGCACCTTTTTTTTTTTAAAAAAAAAAAAAAAAAAAAAAAAAAAAAAAAAGAAGCAAGGAAGAAAACATGGGCCCCTTTGCACATGGAATGCGGATCTACCTTAGAAATAGGGCCATGATGCAGCAAGGTATGGACGGCTGTGGAGAGGATTCGGCAGATGCAATATCCAGGATGAATAAAATAAAAAAAATAAAATACCCTTGTTCTTTCGTCTGAAATCTTTTATGCTTTGTCTTTTCTTTCTTTTTTTCTTCTTACCTTGTTCTCTTTGGAAGGAAATAGTTTGTGACTTTTTTTTTCTTACCTTGTTCTCTTTAGAAGGAAACTGTTTTTTTCTTTCTTACCTTGTTCCCTTGACGAGGAAACTGTTTGTGACTTCTTTTTTCTTTCTTACCTTATTCCCTTAACAAGGAAATAGTGTTTAAAATAACAGGGTTATTTACAGGGGATTCCTCAGTTGCCCGTGACGCCTGTTTGGAGATGGCTAATTAGAATGCGTGCATCGCCCCACTCCGCGCTTTTGCTAGTGCGCTGCCCGTGCCTGTCACGGTGGGGATTGACTTAGGTACCTAGTAGATAAGTACCTGATAAGAAGTGGGCCTGGCACCATATTCGCCATGTAGCTTGTGTGTCACATGACCCACAGGGTTATGTACGACGGGTGGCCCACAAGACTAGCATCGAAGAACTAAGCACATTCACACACACTTGGCATAATCAGCCAATCATCTTAATAGTTGCTTTTTAT
This sequence comes from Claviceps pusilla, assembly GCA_018360225.1. Lineage (NCBI taxonomy): Eukaryota > Fungi > Ascomycota > Sordariomycetes > Hypocreales > Clavicipitaceae > Claviceps > Claviceps pusilla. Next base: position 7,240 of record SRPW01001016.1, on the reverse strand, counting down.
CCCCCAGTTTAGAACCTGGCCTAAACAAAAGGGCCGTTTTGTTTGAATCCCGCAGCCACCACCGATTTGAGCCACGACCACGCAAATCTCACAGCACTTGTTTCATACCATTCTCTTCCCAACATGTCAAAAACGGTCACCTTGAACGAAATCAGCACGATTCGAGATCCCGGCCACGGGAACGTGCGGGGCCCAAAGAAATATTTCAGCGTCGGCCCCTTCTGCATCAAGCGCACTCTCCGACCGCACGAGTGGTCAGCTCCTGCGGGCTACAATTTCGTCCATATTCCCGCAAAGACATTGCCTCAGCGACACATAACAGAAGCTGCGGTTCTGGACTACCTTCGAAAAGAGACCAATATCCCGGTCCCGCCCGTTTCATGCGCCGTTGTAGATGACGGTGCAGTTCTTTCATTTCCCAGCGTGTTGAGGGTATCTCTATGTCGAGTCTTCTAGACCATGAGAAAGAAATAGTCATGAAGGAAATAGAACAACATGTGGCTACTTTGCAAAGCCTCAAATCTGATGTACCGGGAGTGCCTGGCGAAACTCTGCTTTGTGCTCCCAAGCGTATTGTACGCCAAGGCTGGAAGCAAAACAGCTGCTGGCGACCAAAGTCGGAGACAAAGGGAGAATTTGTCTTCTGCCATAATGACCTTGCGCAGCATAATGTACTTGTTGATTCGGAGACACTTAAGATAACAGCTATTATTGACTAGGAATTCGGCGGTTTTTGGCCCTCATGGTTTGAGAGGCCCTTCTGGAAGCGCCCTGGGCCAAGTTCCGCTCGTAAAGGCGAAGAGGATGATGTGCAGAAATGCCGTGACTGGCTAATGACTTACTGCGACGAAGTCGAGATGCCGTTTCCTGGCCAGTTGCCGATATAAGGTCGAGAGGATCATCAATGGAGTGTCGACAATCACCGAAGGTGCAAATAAGGGATGAAGACGTGAGGTCGCCAGGTCGCGAGGCCTGTCGATGCCAATTACAGCAGATTGGCGCCGGGCACAAGGCACAGCACATTCTCTTAGCAAGGTTTAGCAGGACGATATGTAGATCAATAGAACATATTCTCATCATTTTTAGGTGAATCAGGAAAAGAAGGAGGAAAATCCTAATGAGCAACAACGACTCGTTGTGACCCATTCCTATCAAGCCGAGATCGATTCCGTCTGTGTGCTAAGGAAATGCTTTATTTTTACAAGGTTCAAGATATGTATTTTAGCTGCTTAGTCTGTGACTAAAAAAAGGTAGTAAGAAGACCTCCTGAAAACCCCATTCTAGACTCCGCCAGGGCTCCAGATAGACTAGAGGGGAACATGGTATAAAATAGCTCTATGACTTAGAATAAACACCCTACAAATTCCCCTTTTCTAACCCTTTGCTCTGCGTGCCCAATGCCATGGTGATTAATGTTGGAGCAACTGATATTGCGTGACCATTATCGTGTGACGTGATATTGTATCAACTACTATAAAGTGGCCCATACAAGTCAAAATGTCCTCATGACCAAAAGGCTCACCTGAGTCTGCGCCAGGTGCATGTTGACGTCTGCGCTCGTCTTCAAATTTCCGGGGTACAGCAACTTGTGTGGGCATTACATCATTGCTCTGGATCGGCTGATCGCGAGGCTGACAATTCTCTCTTTTTGATCATTACGACGACGAAGCTCATTTTTTGTGGGCTCGCTCCGATGGCACCCGCTCATCATTGGATAGCCTCGTCGTGGCGGCGTCAATGCCCTTCCTATCTTATCAGCACGTGACGCGGAATGTCCCGCGGTGTGGTTCTGCCAGGCCCAGTCACATCTCGTCACCCTCTGCCACTTCTCTTTTTATGTGCCAGGAGAGCTTCCCCGAGTTTGCACCTTGCGGGCTCCGGTTTGTCTCGTCTTTGCTTCACCATTTCGCAAGCCAGAACTTTCTTGCGTTTTGTTCGTTCTTTCGACCCCACTACGCGAACACGTACTGTTCTACTTCAATACCTGGGACTATTTTGCATCCATGTAGATGCCTGCACCTGTTGTCGGTGTGTTGAGAAGCTGTTCGTCTCATCCCGTTTGTCTCTGCCCATTCTGTCAAACCGGCGAGGCCGTCGTGCGGATTTGAAAACTCAGGTTGCAGAACCCCCACGACGGCCCTCTTGTGCGCACTGGGCAAATGCGTCATCTGCATTTCCCCAAGAATTTTTTTCGTTTTTGACACCCCAACTTCGCAGTTAGACGAGTATGAATAACCAGAATGTCCACGGTCGCACGAGTGGCGGCGCGCCATACGACCGCGACCGCGACATGGACGAGCGACACCGAGCCATTCAGCAGCACGAAGACATGCGACGTGACCAAGATCGGGATCGCGATCGAGAACGTGAACGTGAACGCGAACGCGAACGCGAACGGGAACGGGAACGGGAAAGAGAAAGAGAACAAGCCGACAGATACCAGCAGCCAGGTCCTGGTGCTCCTCATCAAAGCAGCGCGGGTTCCATCCCCATCCATCAACCGGTTGCATCAAGGATACCCGGCGCCATACACAGTCCCGACAGGCTACTTGATAATCACAATGTCAACCCAACTCCGTCGGCTGCCTCGTTGGGCGCATCATCCGGACCCATCCACTTTGGGGGACCGCTCCAACATGGTCCAGTTGGACAACAGGGCGGTCCCGGTCCTGCATCACAGCATCAAATGTACGGCCCAATGAGCCATTCGCAAGCGCTCCCTATTGCTTCGCAGTCTGCGACGACCTCGACCGCTCCCGGATTCGGAGGCCCTCACCAACAGCAAAGTCAGCAGGATGGCCAAAGGGGAGTTAAGAGCGCCGCTGCCGCCATCGTTGGAGTGACTCCTGGTGGGCATCAGATTCCAGGTGGTATTACACAGGGCCAGCAACCTATTTTGAATGTGAGTGACGCCAGTGATTGAGACGTAACGGTGAAGAAAAAATGCTACAAGTTTTTTTTTTTTTTTTTTTTTTTTTTTTTTTTTTTTTTTTTTTTTTTTTTTTTTTCTCCTCTTGGGAGAGAGATTTTACTGTCTCGTCATGCATAACTGCAGGAACTCATCGTTTCAAGTGAAATGAGGCGATCAACCTTCAAGCTGGAGACAGATTGCAGAGCGGTCGAGACTGATATCATTATTTGGGCGGAAATCAACTTTTTACGCTAACATGACTATCAGGATGCCTTGACATACTTGGATCAAGTCAAGGTTCAATTCCACGATCAGCCCGATGTTTACAATCGCTTCTTGGATATCATGAAGGACTTCAAGAGTCAAGCGTACGTCTCTAATTCTATTGTCTTTTCTGCACCTGCACCAGGGAACGCGCGAAATTCTGACATTGTGCCAGGATTGACACTCCGGGTGTTATCAACCGCGTTTCCGAACTCTTCGCGGGTCACCCCAACTTGATACAGGGTTTCAATACGTTTCTGCCCCCTGGTTACCGAATAGAATGTGGTGCTGGCAACGATCCCAATACCATCAGAGTGACGACGCCCATGGGTACCACCGTACAATCCATTGCCGGCCGTGCCCAAGATGGACACGGGGCAACCCTGGGCCAGCCTTTGTTCCCAGAACGCGGCGGCCATTGGCCACCACCGCAGCGCGCCCAGCACAGCATCGAAAGCCCCGAGACAAACTTCAGTGCGCCTGTCCAGCAGAATGGCGCCAATCTCTTTGTCCAAGCTGCTGCCCAAAATGCGGCCTGTGACGCCGCCAACGCCGTCCAGAGAAACCTCAACCCAGGGCCCTCGGGGGCCCCAAGCATGATCCCAGGAGCTCGACAGACTCCCATTCCGGCGGCGTCTGCTGCGGGAGGAGCCATGGTTGGTGCCGGTAACCAAGCCAACATGGAGCGACGGGGTCCCGTTGAATTCAACCATGCCATTAGTTACGTCAACAAAATCAAAAACCGGTTCCACGACAAGCCGGAGATATACAAGCAGTTTCTCGAGATACTGCAAACATACCAGAGGGAGCAAAAGCCCATTCAAGACGTGTACGCACAGGTCACGACACTCTTTAATGCTGCGCCAGACCTGCTGGAGGACTTCAAGCAATTTCTCCCGGAATCTGCCGGACAGGCCAAGGCCACTCCCGGTCGAGTCGACGAAGCTCCTCCGGCCGGTCCCAGTCACACTCCTCAACCGGGTGGCGGTCAGAAGCTGCCTCCTCTGGGCAGTTTCCCTCCGCCTCCGAGTGCCAGCAAGGACACCAAGAAGCGGCCACGAGGTGACAAACAGACCGTGGCTACAATCGAACCTGCCGTGCCCGATGCCAGCGCGGCGAACAAACTCCCGCAAATTACTGTAAATGGCAGCAACGGCAGCAACGGCAAACGGCCCAAGCTCAGTCACGCAAGGGCGGCCACGGCTGAGCTATCTGCGATTGAGCCGACGCTCACTCCTGTAATGCCCGAGCCCTATCCTCCACGTTCTTCGGCAACGTCCAACCAGGAAGAAATCGCCTTTTTCGAGCGGGTCAAGAAGTTTCTGAGCAACCGGTCCTCTATGAACGAGTTTTTAAAACTATGCAATCTCTTCAGCCAGAACATCATTGATCGGGACACACTGTTTCACAAGGGTGCTTTGTTCATTGGAGCCAACGCGGACCTCATGGCTTTTTGGAAGACCTTTGTCGGTGCGGAGTCGCAGGATGTGGTCATCCAGAACCAACCGGCGCCTCCGATCGAGAAACTGTCGCTGAGCAACTGCCGTGGCTACGGCCCCAGCTACAGGTTATTGCCGAAGCGAGAACGTCTCAAGCCATGCAGCGGCCGGGATGAGTTGTGCAATTCGGTCCTGAACGATCAGTGGGCGTCACATCCGACGTGGGCGAGCGAGGATTCGGGCTTTGTTGCCCATCGCAAGAACCAGTTCGAAGAAGGACTCCACAGGATTGAGGAAGAACGCCACGACTACGACTTCAACATTGAAGCCAATCTGAAGTGCATCCAGCTGCTGGAGCCAATCGCCCAGCAAATGCTTGCCATGTCCGCCGTCGAGAGGGAGGCCTTCCACATGCCCGCGGCTCTCGCCGGCCAGAGCACGTCGATATTCAAGCGCATCTGTAAGAAGATCTATGGCGAACGAGGCATCGACGTGGTCAACGACATGTACAGCCACCCGTTTGACGTGGTGCCGGTCCTCCTGGCTCGCATGAAGCAGAAAGACGAGGAATGGCGCTTTTCACAACGGGAATGGGAAAAGGTATGGCATGCGCAGACGGAGAACATGCACCTCAAGAGTCTCGACCACATGGGCATCCTTGTCAAGTCAAACGATAAGAAGAACCTGACTGCAAAGCACCTCGTCGATGTGATCAAGACGAAGCATGAGGAGCAGCGCCGCGAACGCGTCCTCAAGGGGAAAGCCCCTCGTCACCAACTGGTCTGGGACTTTGGCGACAAGAACGTCATCCTCGAGCTGCTTCGCCTCATCATGCTTTACAGTATGCACAACGGTCAGCATAGCACGCAGGAAAAGGAGCGCATCCTCGACTTCTTGGAGACATTCATCCCCACCTTTTTTGACCTGCCAGAGGAGATGTATCAGGACAAACTTCCCAAGATGCAGCCCGACTCGGGCGAAGAGGAAGCGGAGGATTCGACACCGGCCGAGCTGACCAATGGTCGCAGCCGTCGCAACGGCCGCAAGGGCGACCTTCTCCGGGGCGTGCTGGATCCGGGACGTAACGGCAGCAAGCCCAGGAGCCAGAAAGAGGACAGCGCCGCGTCGGGAAGCAAAGAAACCACGCCCGACGTCACGTCGGCAAACGAAGAAGAGATGGCCGACGTCCACGAGGAGGCCGTCCCCGAAGTGTCCAATGAACGCTGGATGCCGACGATCCCCAAGCCATTCGTCGATGCCGGGGACAATGCCCTCCTCGATGAAGGTGGAGAGCTCAAGGCAGACGGCTTCTTCACCAGACCCTGGTACAATTTCTTCTGCAACCAGACGATATATGTGTTTTTCAGCATCTTCCAAACCCTGTACGCACGCTTGCTCGACATGAAGGAGAGCAAGGACATGGTGTCCGAGGCCATTGAACGCCTCAACCGGCCCAAGCCTGCCAGAGACATCGGCTTCACCGAGAACCACATGACGTTCTTTGAGCCCACCGACGACCCCGAAACATACTGGCACAAGACGGTGGAGTTGATTGAGGAATATGTCACCGGGGAGGTCGACGAGAACAGGTACCAAGATGTCTTGCGTCACTACTACCTCCGGAACGGCTGGAAGCTGTACACCATTCAGGATCTGCTCAAATCACTGTGTCGGCTGGCGTTGACTTGCAGCAGCACCGATGCCAAGGAGAAGACGCCTGACCTGATCCACCAATATCTCACGGGGCGAGAAAAGGACGAGACGAGCTATCAGACGGAAATATCGGCGAGAAAGTTTGCCGAGAAGTGTGTCAAGGACGGGGATATTTTTGTCATTTGCTGGGTAAGTCTGCCTCTCCTAATATATATATATATATATATATATATATGTATATGTATATATGTATATATACGTATATATTGGGGATCGATCAGCCTTGGGGACTGTACTAACGTTGTGTCCATGTGTAGCTCCCCCAAAAGTCGGAAGCCACAGTGCGTTGGCTGCAACGCGACGAGACGACGTTCTACATGGACGAGATGCAAGCTCGTGAGCGTTGGCAATATTACATCTCGTCCTTTATCCGGGTGGAACCAACCGAGGGCATCCCTCGATCGAAATTGCAAAAGACGGTCCTCACGCGCAATCTGCCGTCGGGGGATGTGGACTCGGACTCGGACGACATTCCCAAGCCGCTCGCCTACAGCGAGAATCTGACGACGAGCATCTGCCTGCGGAGTTCCAAGATGATCTGGGCTCCCGGAACATCCGAGTACTTCATCTACGACAAGTCGCCCAAGACGCGAGAAGAGCGAGAACGCCGAAGCAAGTTTACCAGAGCACTGGCCGCGCACCGGGAAAGCAAGCTCCTGGAGAAGATGGTGCACAACCCGTCTTGGGCCAAGGACATGAGTCCGGAGGAAGTGCAGGAGCAGAAGGGGAATTTCCGCAAATGGATGGATGACGGGGTTGCGCCTCCGAGTGCGGATGTTGAAATGGATTGAGCGGAGAGGGATGCGTGGATGCGGGGATGACTGGAGAAGGGGATGACGGGAGAAGGGGGAAGAGTAACAAGACCAAGGACCTGTATTTTTTGTCTCTTTTTGTGGGTTTTTCTTCTTCTTCT